>DWLS01000930.1:0-25254 GCA_018246255.1 Pachliopta kotzebuea | reverse complement strand
AAAAGCGGGGGCGGGGGGGGGACCAAAGGTTAAAAGGGAAAAGTTATAAGAGACCGCTTGTTGTCAGTACTTGCGTTCTTACTGCAGGTTCGATTTACCGAATGCCGTTTTCAGTTCAGCAGTCAAACATTCCGACGTATGCAGATTTGTTGATATCGAAGTACTGTTTATAAACTCTTCTTTTAAGAAATTAAATGAAAAGTCATATTTAAGTTTCCTAACGTACTTACTGAGAACATTATAAATCCTGCTTGCTTAAAATTTAAATATTATTTGTAACATGTTTTTTAATTGAATTGATCTTTCAATTTGGTTGTATCTGTTAGTTACGTTTGTTAAACTACTCAGATTTTTTTTAAATAGCTATCAGTTATGGTACGTATTTATAGTTTGTATAATACACCTTTTGTGACGTCCATTTTGCAGGAAGTGACGCCTATTTAAAAGCCGCATTGAAGTGACGTCGCTCGTTGCCAAATAGGCCACGGAAGATGCGTTTTTACATACTAGTCTGAAAGAACATTTGATGCAAATAAGCATAACTAGTATAGAGGGCCGTAGTGTGGGGCGGGGGCCGCTCAAGTGTTCCTTGAAGAGGGCGCCGCACCTCCCGGCCTCGCCTCGCCTCTCCTCTCCTCTCCTCGCCTCGCCTCGCTTCGACTTAATGCCGTAGTAGATTTTTTTTATCCCATAGTGCGGCATTTGCGAAACCGGCCTGAAATAAAAGTATGAATGGGCTGAATAAATTTTTATTAACAATGTTATTCATGTAATATCTAGCTTTTTACACTGTAGCGACGGATGTTCATTTTGTTTTATTATAAACATTACGTTATATTTATTACCAGCAGTTTTTTTTATGAAAACATAGTTACAAAAACATGTAATATTTATTTTTCGCATTTTTATATTATGTAGAATAGTTAAGAATGTATGACATTTACTACTTTTTCAAAACCTATTGATAAGCCTTTCGGAATAGGGGCTGCGTTGTATATATAAATATATATATGCGAGTAAGGGATGAAATGCGGGGGGGTAGTTTTTACGACGAAAATACAGTTTCCTTTCTGTTCGTGATGCGATAGGTAAATATTCCCCGTTGTAGGTAGATGTTTTTATTGGGCATGGTTTGATTTCGACGGTTTCCACTTGAAATGTCTACGGATATCCGAATTTTCTATTTTACGATATTTAAACGGATAAACGCTTGAGGGGGCGGCTCATTGATATCAAAGGAAATGTAACTTCGATGACGTAATGGATATTTTTCTATGAAGACAACATCTCTGAAGGCCTTATACTTGTGTATTTCATATGCAATCCACATATTAAAAAAAACTAAGACAATGTTAGAAAAATGTTAAGTTATTCCCTCTGTAAGCAAAAGTATGAGATGAGTTATTATTTACGTAAAACAGAAATATTAATTTTAAACTAATTAATATAATGATCCAGAAATAGAAATTACATTTAAATAGAAGTTTGGGGAGGCGATATATTTATTTATAGACGAACTTATCACCACTTTTAACCATAACACCATATAACCATTGAGTCTGTTGGATAAATGAATCTATTACCATATGTGAAAACGGTAATGTTTTAATCGTTCGGTAAGAATTTGAATGATAACTTAAATGTAACTTTTATTGGAGACATTAATAAATGGTGGGAGCTATTATCCTCATCAGAGTTATTACCGACGGCGCTCAGCAGCGAGCGTAAGGCATCATTCCAACTCGTAAATCGCGACGTTGCTCGGATAAATTAACGGCTGTCGGGTCCTGGTGCTCCATTGTGAACATCACTACGAGCTACAGACGTTAGCCTGTAGCCTGTAGTACTATCACCATACGTTTAATCTTTATATAATCAAAATGACGTCACAAGTTATCAATAATTCGATGATGTCAATAACTTGATCTTTTTAAGTTCGCGTACAGAGTTTGAATATACAGTATATTAATATTCTTCTGTATATACATATTTATATGATAATAAAGTCACTATAACAAAATATTATAGATGCGCTCCTATCTTCCTAATAAGAGGATAAAACGATAAAAACTAAAGGGATTATTAGTAAATGCCTAGGTAAGCGCCACCGCAGCAAAAATCCCTTGGCAAATAGTAATACGCAAATATTACTGTGTTTCGGTTTGAAAAGTGTTGTAGCCTGTGAAATTACTGGAATAACGGGACTTATCGCTTTGTGTTTCAAGACAACGAGCACAATGTAGTGATCTTTATACCATCCTAACTAGCACCACGTTGTTATGGGTAAGCGTAAAACTTAACATGAACGCCTTGCTGGTTACGTTGCTTCGTCTAAAAAAAAACAGCTAGCTTGACATGAACGAATATGTTTAAGAGATATATTTTCTATTTGTAATCTTTTACTATTACGAAATATGTAACGTAGCTTACCGCATTGTGTGACAGTTTAAACTTTCTTTCGCACTATCTCCTTCAAGTGAGACTTCCACATTTCTATCCACGCCTGCTCCCAAAATAAAATCTCCATTCATACCTCAGGAGCCGGTGTCGTTTGACAGCCGCGTAAACTCCTAACTCGCGATATTGTGACATAAGGTGTTTAACATAAATAATGCGGGAACAGATGTGCGCCGCCGCGGGCCCTGCGAGCTCAAATACGTTCGAGGTACGCGCCTCGTGTATGTCCGTGTTTCTATATATGTACAGAGCTGTTACAATCTTCATTTACTTTTTCAATAACACTTAAAATTAAATAAAAATTCAAAATGCAGGCTGTACTTACATCATCATCAGCCGATAAATACCCACAGCTGGACGACGCCTCCCCCAAAGACCTCCACTACAATCGGCCCTGCACTCTCTGCATCAAGCAGTTTCCAGTGAACTTCACCAGATACATGTGAAAGAATTCGTCGTTTGGGAAACAATTAAAGACTTTTTTCGAGGATGTGATAAGACGAGCAAGGCATTCACCTGATGATAAGTGATATACACAGCATTACATTTAGCTCGTTGCCTTGAGACATAACATGGTAAGTCTCGTTATGTAATTTCACTAGCTTACAACTTCCTTCAAACGTAAGCACAGTACTGTTTGGCGGCTGAAATAGAAGCTGTGGTGGTGTACCTAAACAGTCGTCGGTAACAGAGACCTAACGCTACGGTACATGGGTGTAGTATCATCTCTATGCATACACTAGTCTGTTGGCACAACAATATTCAGCGTGGCGGTGGTGGCGACGCCCGAGGCCATGTAAAATATTTCTGCTAAAGCATTCATCGTGATCGCCTGCCTGATCGCGCTCTACGCTAGGCCCCAACACACTTACCTTTACATCACTCTCATACTTTAACTACAAAGAAATAGAGCCTGTTTTCGAATAACTAAATAATTTTCCAATTTATCACAATAGCAGCGATTGTATGTAAGCCGATTTGATAGTCTATAGACCTACGTCTTGAAATTGTTTGATACACGTTTCCGTAAAAATTAAATTGGCCTACACCGATCATCAATTATTACACAATTAATGAAAGGACATATGTGAATAGGGAAATACTAACAAACAATTCAAGTGTTAGCAATAGGCTGCGATCGCATTTAATTTTAATTGTCGTCACATAAAGAATGTGGGACGGAAAAGGTAGGGAAGTAGAAATTAGTAAACACGAGAAACAAATTATTACGTTAATGCTTCTATGGCCTGTGAAGTGGAAACAGATGTGGTTGGCTTAATAGTTTTGGTTGGAGTCTTCAAAACTTTAGATAATAAATAAAAGATTTCGTAACTTTTATCGACGATTCATGGGCATTATGACATACAAATTTCGCTAAAGGTTTTCTGTCTTGTTCATTATAATCGCTTTATTTTATTTACTAAGGTGATCTATTACGTAGTATTTTGACGTCTATATAACAATTAAGTTTTTTTAATACTGTACTAATGTATATTAAAAAATATTATTTGTTTTCGATTGTTACAGATTTTTTCTGAAGTTCTTCTTAAAATGCAATCAAAATTGTTTGAAAAATGCTGGGAATCCTCGGGACATGAGAAGATTTCAAGTAAGTTGTTTCTCATAGGAAAGCACTTTTTATTGGGCTTAATTGTAATGTTCATGTTCATCTAAAATAATATACAATTGTGATAGGTCGACTAACGATTCATGGATAAATTTAGTCTAGTGAACATCATCATTTATTTATTATATCTTATCCTGGTTATTAAAAATTATATTTAACTGGGTACCTTTTCTCTATAAACGAGGAAAATATTTTTTTTTAGAAAGAAGATACATTGAAATATAAAAAGATCCCTTATTATGATGGTACTTGTTTCAAAGTTATGTAAGATCATTATGACTGTACTTGAGTAGAACATGTATACATACATATTTTAGTCAAGTATGCGACTATCGCGTCTTTATTATTTACTTTTACTACAGGTTTTAGTTTTAGTTGTTAGTTTTGCTTTAGTGGGTTTTAGTATTTTCTGCATTTAAAAGTAAACTCTCTCTGTCGTTCCTAATGTGAAGAGCGAAGGATCAGAACAGTCTACCAAGGTGTTTTCGCTTTTTTGGTATCTTGTTAACTAAAATAAATAGAGGGTCAAGTTCCACCGTGCGAAAGATAAAACACCGACAGCAATAACTATCTAATCTCAAGTGCGGCCGTAATTATTCTCGCTGTCGACAGGTAAATAGTAGTTGTTTACTAGACACTAGGAAAAATTACCGTGTGTCTTGCACAACTACGTCTGAACTTCTAGACGCGTGGTATAACTTGAAGCGGAGTAAGTAGGCGAAATATTGAATATGATTAACTTAAGTGTTATGTTTAATTGCTATGACAGTGCAGCTTTTCCTGTACTTCTTGCTTTTAGGAATATAGAATAACTCTTCTGTTATCTTCGCTGTGGAAAAGAATCTAATGTACGGTTTCTAAAAACAGTATTTTTATTTGATGAATATTTCTGAAAATATAGTACTAGTTCTGTTAACGTAAAAGTATGTCATGTACATTATATTAAAAAAATGCTTTTCTTTCTCCTAAAATGTAACATAAAATATGTTCAGCTAAATCAAGCATAGTATTGTATAAAAGTTCGTCCAGGGCAGTATATTACATTTTGTTATAAACATATAGAAAAGGAAAAAGTATTTTATTTAAAAAGGACAGTGAGAATAAAAAATAGGATTTTGTCAACGATAGATATACCTAGAGTATTGTTAATGAGTTACCTTAAAGACAAATTAAAATTTTCTAACAAAATGAAGTTACTTATATCACTTATGAATTGAACCATACGACCGTTAGTATGGCCTTTGCTGAAGGAAGGGTTGCGTTCACGACTCTTGAATATTTGAAACGCCTCCAATTTAGGGGAGGTCTGAAATTAAATTTATCAACTCGAATTTATGTTTATTTTACCTTTTCAATTTTTGTAATAAAACAAACAACAAAACTTTGTTACAAACTCTTGTGTTAAATAAGTCATTGTTATAACAAATTACAGAAGATTTTTTTACATTTGTAATAAAGTCGAAAAAATTCAAAAGGTTATTGAACAATTTTGTTCTATTTCCATGAAGAAATATTGTACTAGAAATACTATTTTTAATGTTTTCTATGAATATGAGAAAATCTAAAAAGCTAAAGGAGATTACTACCCAATAAAGGAGACAATTACGCAAATGATTATTTACGACTTAAAGGTTTATTAGAAGTTATTTTAATTTGTTTTAATATGTACATTATCAAAGAATGCGATATTTCATAGCTATACAAAACTTTTAGTAAGTTATATAAATTAATTAGCGTCAACCTTAATGCGGTTGACGTGGAAGGTGCAGTCACACTTAAGTCTACTTATGAGTACAAATTTGCTCCCACAGTTGGCTAAGACATATTTGTCTTACTTGTCCTATTACAAACTTTAACCAAATATAGAGCTTAAGGCACACAGACACACAGCGTTCATTTCTATAAACAGTTTGGCCGTTGTGCATACCTATGTCTATATTTGGGCTTTCTGTGTGTCATTGAATAATTCAGTGGTCGTTCCCCGTTTCAAGGGTAAGAATATATAGCTATTATATACAACACACATTTGTGGGTGGGATGTGGATTCGAAATAATGCAGTCCTTTATCGACGTTAGTATATTCTTGAAATAAGTTTCGTTGAGCTTTATCCAACGACATACATTATATAAAATTTAAAATACACTTAAAATTTAAACACTACAAAATACAGGGATATTATTATTTGTAGATATTTATATGATTTTAATAAAGAGAAATGGTCCTGAGACAAGTAAAACTAGTAGAGTATGGTAATAAATTAGTTATGTATCAAAAACACACAAAAGTCATATACGCACATGCATTAAATGCATTCCCCTGCATACACGTATACCTACAGGAAAATTTTCGTGAATTTTATACGGTCCCGAGACATTGGCTCCACCTCCCCAGGGACTCTCCCTTTCGATTCCCTTTTCGCGTGTGTGTGCGTGCGCTTGCTTTGTGTGTAGGTCGTGAAGGCGCCGCGGTACCGCGTATAGGTAACCGTGGATATTGTTTTTGGTGTTACAGTTTATCATTACTCTTAAACTGGGGGTTTATAGGTAGACGTAAATAAAATTATCCATGATAAAATATCACTTATAATTATAGACTAACGTAAACAGGTTAAGTTTTTTTTTTTTGGGATGAAGTAGATGCTTTCGGCCACTATTATGGTCGTGAAAGCTTCATCGGACCCTGAGCTCGCGGTTCCGGACTCCGCGAGTTGAAATATATATATGTATATTCAAATTATATAATATTATATATAAGGGAGAGGAGAGAGACGAGGGAAGAGGGTTTGGGGAAGGCTAGTAAGTTTAGTTAATAAATGTTATAAGGGAAGACAGTTAACCATAGAAGAGGAACTGATTTATCGAGTGTTTATCTATATCGGTGTATCTATGTCCTTAGTGTTTAAGCTTGTAATTTAAGAGGATATTATAGGTTAATTATAATATACCGTTTTTTTTTAATAATCAGGTGGTTATATCAACGCAAGTAATGGTCGACGGGCCCCTGCTCGCGATATCCGACAACATGTTCGTCCACAACAACAGCAAGCACGGGCGGCGCGCTAAGCGCCTGGACCCGTCTGAAGGTATTGACGCCGCGCCAGACAATAATTGTACGTTTTCTGTTTTATTTTTTATTTATTTTATTTTATCATATTATTTAAATAAGAGTATTTATTCATTACTTATGTTTTCAATTTTGTTTTCTCTACTTTCATTAGATACTCCAATGCTTCAAACATGTATGTAAACTGTTTAAACAATGTACTAATGGAGTCAATTGGTTGGCATTCACTAAAGTGACTAAAACTGTTTTCATTAAAGTTTTAACCAATATAGTTTCTTTTTAGTTCTTTAAATTTATGAGTACTTATTACTTAGTTTATACAAATTATAATACGTTTAGATGTAGATACCTTTACGTTAGATAATAGCCGGGCCGATCAGAAACAAATGTGATATAATCATAACACTCCGCAGTGGGGTGTCGTTTGTATGCAAGGAATCACTGTAGACATTTGCAAAGAACCCGGGCGGGTGCGGATGAGGGTGTTGAAGAGAAAGGGAATAATTTAGTGCGCGATTATTCCATTCAAATGTTTGGACACAAAGTATAAGTATACTTTTTTCGGATATCCAAACCTGTGATAGATATGTTTTAGGCTAGAGAATTGTAACAAAATTTCTTCGAGACGACATACATTATATAATTATTTTCTTATTACATTCTTATTAATTTTAAAGTAGTCATTAATATTAAACTTGTATGGTACAAAAGAGTAATTTGTGAACTTTAGCTGTAGTTATACAGTATCACAAAGTTACATTTTATTTAAGCCCTGGCTTCCACGGACCTAATTTATGAGATTAAATATTATATCGTCAGAAAATATTTCTATAAAAGGCCTCGACGAAAAATATTTTATTAGCCAAATTAAAAAGGTACCGACTGCGTAATCTTCTTTCGTCCCCTTAAATTCACTTTCTCTTCTCGTCTTTATTACCGAGTCGTTTTGTTCGCAAGATTTGAGTTTCCCCTCTGTTGTCTTCAGGCGCGTGTCCCCCTCACTACAACCTTCTTGCATTCCCGGTAACACTTCGATAATGTCATAACAACCGTTAAACGTTAAAGCTATCTCTGACTTTATTGTTTGCAGTTAAAATTCATTTTCAATTATCATTGTCGATTGCTTCTTCCCTTTTAGATTCTGTTGTGTAACTTTTACGGTCCACAATTGTCCTTTTTCTTCAAAACCAACTAATATAAATGTTCAAGCAGGACGGAATTAGTTCCGTCGGTTCGTTTATTCAACTTTTTAAGTCTTTAGACATAAAATTTGCCTTTTACTTTTGTGTAGTGTCTGGGACGACGAACTTTGTAGCAATACCTTCAACTGCTTTAAATGTTATTTATAACGTTTCATTTTAAGTTGTGCCGTAATTCTTTGAAATTCGATATGACAATTAGCTTAAAATTGTTTAGTGAGAAACATTTAGGTTTATCCTTTCAGACTGTATTCATGTTGCGGACGCTTAAAATTTCTTTGAATCTATTTTGTATATTATCCTTAAGTTTTTTTATACTTAATATAAGAATAAAAATCCGATACCTTGCAATATTTATTCACATATTGCAATTATTTCGCGTTTTTTGTTACTTCTTTTATTATTCAAGAAGGTTGCAATTCATGCTGGTTATGCTACCTTAGTTGTTATCCTGCTTTATAAAAAAACTACAGCTATTTCTTTGAAAAAAACATTAAGTTATAATAGAGTACATCAATTAACCTTGATATTATTTTTAACAGCTGGACTATACCCACCGTTACCCGTAGCGACTCCTTGCATCAAGGCAATATCACCAAGCGAAGGATGGACGTCAGGAGGATCTACTGTTATAATAGTAGGAGACAACTTCTTTGATGGACTTCAAGTTGTATTCGGAACTATGTTAGTTTGGAGTGAGGTAAGTTAAACATCCATTTATTTAAATTAATTAATAACTCAAGATATCGCTATGGATTAAAAAATTATGTATTTTTGTCTGATAATAATTTCTACGCGGAAAGAATTAGGTGGTAGAAATACATATCCGAAATTCTGTATAAATTAAATTATTAAACTTTTTTTAGATAAGGCAGATAATTTTTGGATTATTTTAATGGTTTTGAATAATGAGGTTCTGTATTTAGATGAGCTTGTAAATAGTCTAATGGTAGATTATTTATGAATTTGTCTAGTTAATAACATCGCACGCGATAAGAGTGCAGACACCGCCGCGGCATATACCCGGGGTGGTGGAGGTGACGCTTTCATACAAGAGCAAGCAGTTCTGCAAAGGAGCGCCCGGGAGATTTGTTTATGTTTGTGAGTGAAATTTTCTTTTCTTTTTTAATTTTTAATATTACTCTACTCTTTAAAACTATAGATTTTAATTTTCATCTATATTACAGATAGATTTTTATTGCATATTAAATATAACATGTTTTAACGGTGATAAGTCTTTATTGCCGGAGACCGTCTAGGTCCTAGCAGCATTTTTATCGCCAAATAGTAGTGTGCAAACATTACAGTCTTCCGGTTTGAATAGCGTTGTAATCTAATAAAATCATTGGGGGTAATGAGATAACACCTGATGTCTCAAGGCGATGAGTGCAATGTAGTGTACATCATCTTAACCAACGGACCATTGTTCTAGGCAAGCATATTGCTTACCATCACGTGAATGTCTCACTCATATTGTAATCGCGTCGAATAAAAATAAATTCATTAGTAAAAATGTTTAATTGAGCCAAAAAAATATTTTGTTTCATATTTAATAGCAACATTTACTTAATATAATTACATTTAGACGTTCAAAGAAATATAACGATCTCAATAAATTTTATAAGGAGCGTAAGAGGATCAAATAAAACCCCAACTTTTGATACAAAAATTGAGCCTTATCGATTTCTTTTCTCAAGTAATCCGATTGGCTTCTTACACTATCCATCAATTAGACGTCGTTAGCGGGCCGAGTAATGATTGATTTTGTTTTCGTTTTCCGCATAGCAGCTCTCAACGAGCCCACCATTGACTACGGCTTTCAAAGACTACAAAAACTTATACCGAGGCATCCAGGCGACCCAGAGAAATTACCAAAGGTGAGTCAGTACCTAAAAATGTAAATAAAAATCTAAACCTAAAGTCTAAAATACGATATCATCCTTAATTTTAAGTACTCTTAAATGTACGAAAATGTATACAGATCTTCTACGTAAATAAAGATTATTTTTCATGCGTTAATTTAGCAATTAAAATTAGTTAATTTATCTAAATGTATTCACAATAACTTATAGTACCTTTACTTGTTATAGCAGTAGTATAGTACAATTTACTTACTAGCAGCATGTTTTGTCTGATGTGTTTTTCCCATACGCGTCGCAGATAAAAAAAAACTTTACTTCCCCGTAATATGAGCGTATAAGCTGCTCGCTTTCAAGCAAGCACTAATAGCCAGAGTCTGGGAGAGCTCTTATCCGCATCTTACAAGATCGTTTCTAAAACGGTCTCATTTTACGAGACTGTAGTGTACTCTTTTCAATACCGTGAACAGTTTTAAACGACACCCTAAATAGGACCCTCCGAATATAAGTTACGAATTATCGATTTATATATTGCTTTATATTTGAAGGCAGTCACTTTTCAATGCTACATAAAATTTTTAATCTAAAATATTATGTATAACAATATTTGTAACTTATGCCTTAGCAATTGCTGTAAGTTACATTTCAATACAGAATGTCTAAAATAATATTTTTTCTTTCTTTGCCCAGATTCTTATTGTACATATTTTTTTTGTAATCACATCGTTCGGTTTGTTGTTTTGTTATAAGTATTTTTTTGCTTATTTATTTACAAGACACTTGTATAATATGTAGAGTTATGAGTTTATCAGGCCGATAGCGCTATTTGGCTTTTAGATCCAGTGAAAATCAGGGTTATTGTCTTCATACGCTACATTACCTGTGTGCGTTCTTTTCCCATGTTTCTTATAATTTTATTGTCTTTATGAGAATAAATGATTTATTTATTTATAACTTGAAAATAATTGACTTCAATGATTAGCGATCTCAATCAATTTGTCTCAATCAATGTTTTCTGTACTTTATAATTGAGTTTCCAACGTCAGTCTCAGATTAATTATTATTAACAGGGTAAATACCATTACTAGTGGAAGGTCTCCGTTGTCGGAGAACATCTAGGGACCTCCCCAGAAATAAGAGAAGTGGTAAATACCACTGCTCTTATTTCTGCCAACAAACAGTAGTTTGCTGTAAGCTAGGGAAATTAATGTAGTAAGGAAACTTAACACCTTGTATCGCAAGACGACTAGTGTAATGTAATGTTATGTATACCACTTTAAGTAGTGCCACTTTGTTATGGGTAACCGTGTTACTTACCATGGTGTCAACGCCGTCCTTGTCTCGTTGCCTCGTCAAATAAAAATAAATTATCCTACAGGAAATAATCCTGAAGCGCGCGGCAGATCTGGCTGAGGCGTTATATTCTATGCCGCGCAATAATCAGCTCCTGCCGCGCTCACCGCCTCCATCCGCTTCTTTCAACACCTACGGGCAGGATGCAGCACCACACCAGTGGACTGAAGGTAGGTTCTATACTTTAGCTTTATAAATTCGTTGTTTCATTTTATATCTACCGCCTGTCGTCCATTTTATAAAGTTCATAGATAGCATCAAAAGAATTAGTAATATTTCAAAATACTGCAATCTAAAAACGAATCTCTTACGTAACTAAATTTAACTAGAGAAAATAATTGTTGTTAATGGTCTAGTTTCTTATTACAAAATGTAAAACAATGATATGATTCTCCTTTCAAAAATTATTTGTAACGAGATTCCGCTTATTTATTTAGAAATGAAATTTTATTTTGATTGTCCAGTTCCTTTGAATTTAATGGATTAAATTATAAAGTATTTTAAACAGAACTGTGGCATGAAGTCCTAACACAATTTGTTGTTGACCCCAGGCTTTTTCTTTTAGAGGAGTACGCGCGTAGCGGCGGCTCGGTGTCGCCGCGGTACTGCGCGGGCGCAGCAACGCCTCACTACGCGCAGCACTACGCGCCGCCCACCTCCCTCTTCAACTCAACTTCACGTGAGTAACTACAGTTCGTAGACGACTGAATATTAACTATACTTTAAGATAATAATTGTAATACATATAGTGCTGCAAATTCAATTAACCAAGCTTCATTACAGTCTATAAAATACTTTCACTAGCACGCATATTGTTTCCGCTTACTTTATCCCTTAAATGATAATTACTGCACGCTGTATTAATCAATAAAATATACTCTCAACTTAAACAAATGTAATAAACTACTGATTATGGGCAAAAACACTGAATATTTATTGTGTAATATACATAAAATATTACTCAGGCTTAGTTTACTGCTGTATATTTACTTGATAGTGTGATAATTCTAGGTTTTATTATAAACACAAATAAAAGCTCCAAAAATGTTTACATTTGTTTAATCCTGAAACAAAACGTTTAAGAGTTGAGTACCGTTTTAATTTTAATATTTGTTTTATTGCTCTTATACTGCTCATATTACTATATAGCAATTTAATACTTACAGCTTTAAGTTGATGATTAGAGTTAGTTTTTTTTATTACTTAGAATTTGTAGAATCACATTTAATAGATTTGTAATTTTTTTAAGTTATCATTAATTTTCTGTTACCTAGCGTCGTTTGAACCGTACCACACGGCACTGAACGGACTTACCGACCATCACTATAACGTTTATAACTTGAAAGATAGCGTCCATTACGTTGAAAGGAATGAGAAATGCGCGGTCGACTTCCAAGCAAACAGTCATACAAAATGCAACCAGGCCCATTTGAAAGGGCAACACTGTAAAGAGGCCAAGCTAAGGAGCGCGTTCGCTGTCGTAAAGCAGGGCCCGCAACATAGCTGGGAACACTTATCCGTGCAGTGTTAGTGTTCCACTTTTTGTTTCGGTTGTTTTTGACACTCTCTAATTTTGTGCATTTGTTACTTTCCGTTTCTGAACACTTCCAGCGCATGGTTTTTCAATGCTTTTGCATGTCACACGAATTAGAGAGTTTTAACTTATTAACAAAGTTCAAATTAAAGTCAAATATTTAACAAGTAATAATATATAAGGGATAAATGGAATAACGAATATTTATTAAAGTACCTATTTTCGTTTATATAATTGCGTAAATAAATATAACCAATAAAGATTTCAAAAGAGCATAGCAAGTAACATCGTTCCCTGATAAATTATGAATGTCTTTTACGGGTTCGAATTCTTTTTAATAATGCTTTTACTAAAGCTACAAAAGATTAAATGTGGTAATGAGGTCCAATTTGTTCTGCTGCAGGAATGAGTGGTCTGGTCTCCTCCCCGTTCAGTGTGAATCCGTTCTCGCTGCCGACGTGCAGCGCCCAGCAGTACGCGCAGACAGCGCCGCTCGCTTCCAAGTAATACACGTCACACTGTTACCAAAGTTAATCTGTTATCAGTAATATGAAGACCCCCTTTCTGTCTAAAAACTGTGCCATGGATGACTGAAGTACCAATTAAAGGGATACTAGTTTTTAACACACTTATCATACTTTCTTGTAGTCAATGCGGTGCAGTATATACTATCTTAACCAGCGCCGCGTTGTTATGGGCAAGCTTATCACTTACCATCAGAACGCTTTGCTCATCTTGTCGCCTCTTCATATAAAATAAGTTTTTGTTACATTTAAAACTAGTAACTTTCAAATATAATCCTGACAAAAGACAGTGGACTGTGTTTACATCTTATTTCTTTAACCCAAAGAGCAATTACTCAAAGCTAGAGTAAATCCTTATTTCTCTATTTTGTTGTATATTTATTGTATAACCTTAAAAAGTAACAAAAAAATACTTTCATTATTTATTTATTGTAAGAAAAATGTTTAATAATTTTAACAATTATATTTCCTTTGATACCTACTACACATTTTTTCTTTGCTACATATATATTGGTAATATTTATAGAAAAGCGGCGTTGTTTATGCTGTTTGTATTGTAAATATGTTTGTAATTTTCTTGTATATACTAGTAATGTATAGAAATAATAATCTTAGTTTGTTCGCTAAAGGGAATAAGTCGCGTAGTTTTTTTTATATACGTGTTTCGATTAAACCTCTTCAGCTGCTCAGGATTTCGAATTAAAATATTGTGTAAATTGTATTAGAGAAGCTGTTATAAAAATACTTCGTGTCGATGTTTAATTTTTTTGTAAAGTCTGTGATATATTTAATGTAAGTAATGTTTGTAAATTTAATTGTAACCATATTGTAAATCCTCAAACATTCGATCTTATTGTAATATTTGGTAATACTATTTATTTGTGTTTGCTTGCAAACGTCGACTAATGTAAATATCGTTCGACAAAATCGATCATATCTAACAAAACATATCGTTTACTAAGAAATATAAATTCTATTTGAAATGTTTACGCAACACAACGAAGTAATGATTCCTGTATACGAAATAGAAAAAAAATACTTTCGCCTGAATTGTCTTGAATATCCTCAAAATGGAAAGCGTGTTAGAGGATTTCCTCACAAAGTATTGTATGTAGTTATTTATATTTTAACAATTGTATATCGGATAAGAAATATAAACTGTAATCGTTCACAAGCGAAACTATCACGAAATACGATAAAAAATTTCATCAAAATATAAATTTGTTTTATTTATCTATAGCTATTTGGGAAATAATAATATACTAGTTTATAATGACTAACATATTATGTTTATATTTCTGCAAGCGGATTGTTTATTATATAGATCATTTAATAATTAGCAGCTAATCTTCCAAATTTCAAGTATCAGTTTAATGTTCCGCTGGATCTGAGCAATCCATCATACCGGCGACTCAAACAAAAATATCGTCGTAAATAGTTGGGCACCATTGTGATTTCACACATGCTAACTTTTGGACCCCAACTGTAACATTATCCTAACAATTTTTGTACTTCTCCGAGGGTAATATTTTCCATTGTTAACGGTGACTAGATAATGCATGGGTTTATCGCTGCTCCTAATTGTGCTGCCGAAGAATGGGGATTGTATTACACGAATTAGCATAAAAAGAGGCTACTAGTGTTTTGCAGACGCTCTCTTTTGTAAATATAAATTAATTATGATAATTCTTTGTAGCCTTAGAAGGGTGGTGAAAACTTTAAGTGCAAAAATACTAACATTTTATTTTTTTGTTTTGTTACAACTTATGTTAGTAAAAAAAGAAACCATTATTTTTTTTTTAGTTTAGATATTTTTAGAAGTCTAATTTATACCTACATTGGTACTGTTTATGTTTTCAAATAATTTATTTCTTTATCTCTTAAATTTCTGTAGTACAATCATATGAAACATTTTGATAGTAACTTAAATGAGGCTTCCATTAATTATTATATAATATAAAAGAAGTTTAGCAGTAATTTTCTTTTCAATGTAAGAGATATTTTAAACTATGATAGTTATACTAGCATATTTCCCATAATAACGATTAAATTTAGTTTTGTCTTTATCCTACAGATTTCTATGGGCACTTAAGGGTCAGAAGATAATTGTAATGTTATAACAAATATGTGACAAGTTATTGCAATCGCTTTGAAGCAGGCGTTTTGTAGACGCACCATTGGCACGGCGCGCGGCGCACGCGGCACGCGTCTGAATGACACACCCTCCTTGTTATTCTAATCATACAAACAGTATTACATTATTACAAGAAAATATCTAAAACGATAAAGATCTATAATAATAAAAAAATTACACTATTACACAATAAAATCTGTTTTGCTTGACACCGTATAGGTAGGTATCACCGCAGCTCCTTTTGAAGCCGACAAAAAGTACTCTGCAAACATTGCTGTGTTCTGGTTTGAAGGGTGCTGTATGCTAGTGAAATAACGGGAGCAACCAGATTTAGCACTCTATGTCTCTAGGTGATGAGAGCAAATTAGTACTATGTATTATCTTAACGAGTGTTTTGTTGAACAAACGTATCATTTACAAACAGGTAAAACTTGTCCGACCCATCATGTCATCGATTAAATAAAAAAAATCTGTTATTTATTTTTAAATGACGGAAACGTAACGTCATTATGTTACGTACTCATAAGTAGTGCTTTTAAACATTTTAGGTTAAGAATATTCACTATCGATATGATGATGAACGAATGTTTACATCGTGAAGTTAGTTGATTCTTATTATTAATGATGAAATGATAACGATTGTGATAGAATATGAAAGGAAAGATTATTAAAATACTGTAAGAAAAAATTATTCGATATCGTGTTGTACGAGTCGAGATATATTTCGTGTATTATCAGTCCGGACGCACATTTGTCGTCCCTGCACTAAATAAGTTAAGTGAACAAATCGTAGCTGCTGTGCCGCGTGCCGGCTGCGTGCCGGCCGCGCGCCTTCTGACCGCGCATTACTAAATTAGCGTTCGGTGTGCGACTGCCCTTAAATCGTATTAAGTGGGGGCGGGTCAGGTTACTAACGCGAATTATCATTGGGGAAATATTAATGTGAACAAATGTGATCACTGACAGTATTTTTTCCTAAAATATTTTTCGTTCACATTAAAATTTAGATTTATTATTCTATTTAAAGTTTGCTGAATAATAATATTTATTCAATAACAGACCACTAAGTAAACACATAGATTTGAGATTCAGAGTCATTCTCACGAACGCTGTCTTCGGTCTACAGCTAGTTCCGATCTCCACATCCCTCTCTGTTAATCCAATTTCCTGTACAATTCCTTCACTGCTCAATCAGTAAGACTGTGGAACGAACTCCCACCTAGTATTCGGGCAGCTCGCACTAAGGCTTCCTTTAAGCGAATGTTGTGGGAATATTACACCTCATCATAACATATCCTTTGTTCCATTCTTGGAGTCCATGTCAGCTATCATTATTATGAATGTATGTATTTATTTACAATGTATGTATATTTTATTTATTTATTGACTTTTCTCACAGTAAATGTCCTTTTATGTTTGTATGCACCAATTCATTACTTTTATAATAATAGTAGTATATTTATTGAGTATAACAAAATTTAATAACTATTATGTTAGTTTTAACGCGCTACCGCACTCCTACTTAAGTTCTCTGCTCAATCCTAAGGTAGACTGGGAGAGAATGCCTTTTGACATTAAGTCCTCGTTTTTGTACCTCTATGTGTGCAAATAAAGTTCTTAAATAAAAATAAATAAATAAATAAACACACATACACAACACCAACACACTAACTACAAATATTTTTAATTGTTTAAATAAGTTATACATTAACGTTATCTGCACGAGAGTTGCAAACTTAATGACTTGTAACACCGGTCTGTTACCCCAGACACCAGCCGTCCACAAACCTATTGTAAAATGTATATAAATAGCTCCAAACTCTATTTTCCTAACTTTCTTTAGTTTTTAGTGACAAATAAATATTTTTTAATTTATTTTACATAGTAATCCAAAGCAACTTAGATCTATGTTAGTACTTAACTTCTAAAAAGGATTTAGTCTTGTTAATTCAAGTCCAAAGCAGGGAACTATCATGCCGGTCAACAATCACTTTCAAAATTCTGTTGCGGCTAGACCGTACTTTCCTGAGTAATGAGGCCAAACTTTTTCGCCAGATAAATGCCTTACAGATATGAGCATAAATTAAAAAATATATAATCCTATATGTTTGATAAAATAAGCCGTCACATTCGCTGTAGTAGCAAATCTTACGCGTAAACGAATTACATTACACCAAGAGAAATGCTTTTGTTCAAAGTATAACATGACATAGACTCCATTTACGTTTCGTAGGATTCACTAAAATTTCTTTGTGTTAATTTTTTTTTTCTTTTGAGGTAGAGAATTTCTTGCTTCCTTTACTTTTGAACTTTAGTGATGATCATAATTATTGTTAGCTTACAGGCGCACGAGAAGTGCGTGTTCTGACCAAGCAATCGATTTAGTAAGTTTTTTACCACTTGTCATAAATTCTTTATTATTGAGCAGTTCAGAAAAATATTCTTAAACTTTAAAGCATAGTTTCTTTAATAAAGGTACGTTTGATATTAAATATGATAAAATATTAACAACCTTAAAATATATTTTCCTTTATTCTCATATTCATTTAACATATTTCCATAAATGTGTCTTGATCAATATAGTGTTCTGCACAACTATAATTTTAAAATGATATTAAAACGAACTGACAAAAACAGCTTGTACATTTTCATTTTGCTTACCTCTTATTTAATTATTTTCGTCAACCCTAATTACCATTAGATCAAGGAAAAATAAATTTGGAAGTATAAATTACTTTATCCCCAAATCACTTGGATATCAACAAGTGCCTTGTGTAGATCAACAACGAAACAAACGAACTCTGTTCACTTAAAAACCGGGGAAGCTCGTGGAAAATAAAACAAAGCGTGAAATGCGTAAGAAAATCCTCCGATGGGTGGCCGGGGAGGTGAGGGAGGTGGCCGACAATAGGTGTACAGATAACTTTCCTTCCATAGTAGAGTCAATACCGACCCTAGGGAGTTTTACCCTCGGGGTTCGGTCGCTTGGGAAAACTAGACCCAACAATATAGAAAAGGACAGATTTATACGTCGCCCGCGAGAGGGAGGAGTGCACGATTGTACTTATGTATTAATAATATATAAAGGAAAAATGTCGAGGACGTGAGCGGCGTGATATGTAGCGACTGTTAGCGAGAGAGGGATGGATCACATCAATTTGTCGTGTCGTGATGGGGTTTTATTTTGTTTCAACGTTTTCAATTTTTTTTCCGATCGTTTATCTTTTTGCCGTTTTTCTAAACTTTATCTGTTCGGCTAAAACGAAGTTTTCAGTTTTACTACAATGGATACTTACCATGATTTCTTATCAAGGTTTTCTTAAATTTTTGTTCTGAAACAGTAACATTTGGATTTTCTTTTTATAACACACGCACAAAGGTACATTAAAATGGTCCTGACGGGAATATATACTGGAGTTCTGGACTTACTCTCACAAGGAGATCCTATCCCATTTTACGGTATACGTATACAATTGTACTTGAATCAAGAGCCTCATTTAAATTATCAAACTTTCATTGTCATCGTTATTGCAGCCTGCTGAATACCAACATCTCCTTACTTGAAAGTAATTTCCGTTGTCACTACAATTTGCATGAGGACTGACAAATCTGTTTGTCGATAAAAGTCAAAAGAAATGCCTTTTTTCTTAATATCTCTTCATCAGGGAACCTTTTCGAGCTGGTAGACAAGGTAGTATTATGCAGAGGCGTATTTTGGATCGATCTTCACAGGTTCGATTCCGGTCGGATAACGGAGTTGTAAAACAGTTATAAGACGATATCGCAGCGGCATCGGGGCGTGTCAACGACGCGGGCGTTAAGCGAAATTGAGTGAGAGTCGAGTTAAAGTATTAAAAGTTTTCAGCTAGCGATCTTTGCGAGCGGAGCGGAAGTCGTCGCGGTGCGCTGTTCTAGGCAGGTGCCGTATTTATCTGAGTACCATTATCGATATCTCCTATAAATATGTATTATAATCTATTACAAACATAAATGTAAGTAAGTACAACGAAAATGTGGTTATCAATATAAAAAAACTACCATTATAAAATGATTCAGGATATTTATTTTATATAACTACCATACATTAAAGATTATATAAATGATTCGGATACAATAACGCATTTTTGTGTACAAAAAAATACATCTATTTATACTGACAAATTATTTTTTATACATAACAATATAAAAAATTTAGCTTTTTTTAACAAACGATTACTTTTGTAGTTTAAAGTAAATAATAATATAAAGAAAGAGGTTCTACTAGGGATGCAGGCAGCGCAGAATCCTTCGACGTGGATATCCTTGAGGAAGGCCTACGTTTAGCAGCGGGTCCTATCCTTTTTTTTTTAACGCAGCGGGTCCTATCCTGCTGATAATGAATGTATTCTAATAAATTAAATTTTTTAAATTTATGTATGTTAATTTAATAGCAAAAAAACAACAAATGATTAACAATTTAAATAGGTATTAACTCGTCTTCAGTTATAGCTCGTTGTGAGTTAATAATTTAAAGATGCTAGTCAACTTTATTTTTTTAAAGAAACTTTACAATCATCCAAACTTCACTACTTAAATAGAATCGATGTAACAAGGTCCCTCAAGGAAGACAAGGAACCAATACTGCTTAGTTTTAAAAGCAAACCTTAAACGTTTTGCTTAATAACGCACATAAACTTTTTATATTAACAAAGAGTTAAGTTAAATGTATGTAAAGTAATTTATATGCATTGAAGATATGTTAATAAGTTAAAACGTAAACAATATCGATAAATATTTTTCTAAGGTTCGTCCCTGCTTCCTTAACATGGTGTAAGTTAATAATGTAATAGAATTACGAGGGAAAAACTGTTGAACTCCGATGGAGCGGGTCGCGACTTAATTGTAGCAGTTTGTTTGACGCAGCCGTCTCCCACGAACTGCCCATACGGGAAACTCATACAAAAATGTAATTATAAAGTAAACGTATAAAAAGTAGACATAAATATAGAAAAAAATAACCTGTTTACCAACTTAGAAAGCGTAACTGTGCTTTCCTGTTTTTAAGTCCCCATCATCCATCGGTGCTTCGAGTTGTGCCGGCCCATTACCACTTTAACAAAAGAGTCGAAAAGCCATGTCCATTGCTTCTACGGAACTTTCTTATTCTAATTTAAGGTACCCCTAACATTGTTCTTTCAGATGACGTTAAAACTATCTCTGGAATCTCCTCCTTTATCCAACAGTTGTCTATCGATGACGATGAAAATATAAACTAAAAAGCCGCATTGGTATCATATTGTAAACAACTCAATTTATATATCTAAATTACATAAAATTTTACGATTTTTTTTTAATTTTATGTCATTAATGTATTTAATTTTATATCAATCTTTACATTCTAGTTACCTATTTAAAAATAAAAATAAATGCAGATTTTTATTCCTTGTTATAAAAAACAAAAACAACATGCAGTACAAATTTTTTGTAGGAAAGTTATTTATCGTACATTTTAATTGTCAAACTTGCAACTCTGTAAGCAAATACTTTGTATTTTAACGTCTTTGCTTAACGCACTCTATTCCAGATAAACTCTTGGGCGATGGAGCAGGTTCGATAATAAAACCGAACCTCGAATGGAAGGCGAACTGTTTGAATATGCATAGACGTTAATAAAACTGAATTCAAATGCATAGAAGTCGGCACGAATTTCCGTGCACTGATGCCTCCGGACGGCCAACTAGCAGACGAAAGTTCGTTCCAAAAATCAAGCGGATGTGGTGGTAGTTTGGGAAAAATTAGGAGTTCGTGCTGTCAAAAATTTTACGTGAAATAGTAAACCAACGTAGTTTGTGTACGAGACGATTCAGTTTCTGCAAAATTCACTAAAAGCTTTCGGAGGAAACGTTGTTCCGATGAGAGTTAAATTGAAAATAGCAAGGATCAATATACACATGCACAGCAAAGGACAAACCATTATTTAATACAAATAATCGATTATTTGACACAAGAAAGAGAGATATTTATTACGATAAATAAAAATGTAAGTGTTTATATTACAAACTGTGTATAATTGACGAAAATAACTTGATAACATTAAATAAACCACAAGTGTTAAATTAAACTGCATTCGTAATGTAGTAGCTGATAGCTTGTGAGGTTTTTCGGTTCGTTACTGAGCTCATGTAAGTAGTGCAGTTTTGATGTTGCATACATACATGGCATAAAACCTCCTAAAATTAAAGTCAAGATTTAATCAATTATATGTTAAAGAAATTATCAATACAAATACAATTTTTTTTAATTAAGTTATACTTAATTAAATTTTAAATGTTTTATCAGCAACATACAGTCATTGTCAAATATTGTCAAAAAATTAAGTTTCATTTTAATTAGTAAAAAAATCAATGATATCTCTTGAAGTATTGCTGTATTGGACACTATCGTGAAAACGACAACACAATTATCAAAAGTCCAGTGTGATTTAAGTTTAAAAAAAAAAATGAGTATGTTTAATTGCAAGAATTTAATATATTAATAATTCCTGTTTCTGTGTTATGTATCATTTGCATAAAACAATACCCGTACCTACAACGGAAGGTGAGCCATTCATTCTGCGCAAACGAGATAGGTTTGTTACCGATTTTCACGCGTCCCTTATCAAGATCACATCGAGTTTTATGGGTCTAATCGCGGCAACCGCAAATAGGGCCCGAGTGGGCGATTTCCTATCCTGACCGATTATGGGATTATAGCTAATTAGCTATTACCGATACAGTGTAACCCGGTACGCAATATCGCACCTCTAATGCGATCGAGTAATGTACACGGATTATTTAACGTTGCACCAGATCACCTGTTTGTATTTCTTTATAATAACGTAAGATAAATATAGAATGATTGGGTACATAAAGAAAATGATCTTGGATTGGTGACGAAACATGATAATTTACTATAATTGTATTACTCTATAACCAATTTAGTTATTACAACTTCGGTAATATATAATATTATTAGATCGGCAAATCTATTAGCTGTAAAAAAAACACAAATTACATATTATAACGGTGACAATATTACGTCTTACATACTATATTACATATATTATAAACAAATAATATGGGTTATAATAAATTAAAAACAGTTTATAAATAAAATTAATAATAATAATTTAAGGAAAATATAGTGATTCGTTAATGTTGATACAAGTACGATGTTAGTGATCCACAATAACTATTAATGATACTAAGGTCCTTAGTAAAAAAGATTACAAATAGCATATAAATTTAATGAGACATTTAAGTAACGGCTTTAGGTAGAATTTTTCAAGGATAAGCACTTAGAGTGCGCCTCCCACGCTAAGCTCCCTTATAAAATTGGTAAGCTACTTATCAGAGATCGATTTCATGCGGCAATGTTTTATAGACTGCGCAGTTCTATGTAGAGAATTTCCAGTGGAGACATCGGCTTTATGATTGAAGGAGAATTCAAGTTAGACCTGCGATTGGAATAATAATTTATTAAAGATTAATTGTTAACCTGGTAAATGAACTTATTATAATATTAAATAGTTTAGCAAAGTTAAACAATTCTACAAAAGTATAAAACTGAATCTACATTGGTCAAATTCAGAAAAAGCAGTTAAATTCGACAAAGGCTTAAGTTGAATCCATATGTAAACTAGCAGGAATGAATTTGTCTAGGTATTTTTTATCACATTTTATGATTACATAATCAAGGAAAATATTACCGCTACTACTTTACACTCGGTATGTCATAAAAGGCTTAATTTTCGAAATAGATTGTTACAATTATTTCATTATTAATTCAATTTCCATTTGTCTAATATTTATAAGTACATACAAGTTTTTAATTTTTTAAACCCTTTTATTTTGTTTGCCTAAAGTAATGTTGCTTTGTTAGTATAATAGATTTAATTTGTGAATAATATGCGTGCATGTAATTGGCATACATATCAGATAAATGTTATATTTGAGATTATTAAGATTTAAAGTTTTGTATGCTGATGAAATTGCTAATAAAATGAAAAAGGCGACTAAGAGGTAACAATTTTATATAAAGTGTTATTCTCTATGACTGATACTGTGCTCATCAGTATACATACCAAGCAACAACAACATATAAATTTAAGGCCTTCAAAAGGATAGTAATGACGATAATAAAGCGTAAAATAGCTTCCGAGGAAGATTCCGCACAATGAAATTCTTTGTTAATTGCTAACATGAAAATGTAGTATCTATTCATATTAAACTTTACAGTAAAAAATCATAGCGAGGAACCTACAACTGCAGGAAAATTAAATCTAAAGAAAAAGTAACCAATAGCTTAACCGTTTTAATTGTACTTAAGCACTGGTTCACTACAGCACATCTGAAATATATGTCTTATTACACAATTACTATTACTAAAAAAATATTTAAAATTGCACAGACACATACTTTTTTAAAGTCATTCGAATTTAATGCTAACAACTAAAAAGCTAAGTTATGTATCATAATTGCAGTGCATATTAATACAAATAAATTAAATTATTTAACGAGATGTTATGAAGATTTATACATATAACGGATTATTATGAACAAAAATCAGTATTTAACAAAAGTTAATAAAGCTCCTGTTGCATGTTCATTAATAAAAAAATAGTTTATAAATAATTTCATGGCTTTAATTCGAAGCAGAAGCGAACATAATTTTTTCTAACGACTACTTTATCAACTTATAATTAACTTAAATAAGTAAAAGAGTCTAATATTATAAGTTTGTCTGTACTTCTGTTCTTGTTAATATTAATTTTTAGGATAAGAAATTCTGAAATAAACTTTAACTATATCATGTAAATGATGGAAAAATTATTTCTGAACAGGCGACCGGCGCCATCTTCTTGAAACTGTAACTGAGTGGTTCCAAGACCTCCCGCCAGATGGCGGTGTACGATCTCGGGGGATTTGGACACGAACCCGTTTTCAGTTTGCACCGTCCTGAAACACAACTAACCGGCTTGAGAAAGGGAGAGAGAAATTCTCAAGGCTCTGGCTGCTGAGTGCGCTTTGGGACAAGCGTCCTGTATTGAAATATTCCTTTTTGTAACGTTTGTGGGTGGGTTTTTACCGGCCAATGGGAGTGTCTTGTCTCAATTGGCCACTCCTACCCAGTTTCGATGCCTACTGGGAGTTGGATGGGAAAAAAATGTTGGCAATAGGTAATTTTCAAAGTCGTTTGTAGGCGACGTAATTGCGGCTTTATAGACGAACGTCCGTTCGTTGGTAAAACTATCCCCGGGGAGTATTCGCACTGATTGAATACGGAATCTGTATAAACTTAACATTTGCTGTGTCCTGATCGGTAACATGAAGTAAAAGCTCCAATTCATCGTTAATAAAATGTCATTTTGTTTCTGCACAACCCAAAAGTTTCCATAAAGTAATATTTCGTTTTAGAAATGAGACACAAAACGACATGTTCTATGTTCTACCGCCGTACAGTTGTATGCAAAGGGAATGATTATC
>DWLS01000929.1:0-25256 GCA_018246255.1 Pachliopta kotzebuea | reverse complement strand
TAGCTACCCACCAACCCGCATCGTGCCAGCGTAGTGGGAACTCGCCCAAAACCCTTTTTATTAGGGGGTGCTTATATCCAACCGTAGACGTATATCGGCTAATGATGATCTGTGCCTCAAACGTAGGATAACAGAAGGGTACTTTAGTCCACGTTTCTACATACACAAACGAATATATTACTAAAAATAGGATATTTGTAATATAGCAGATGTAAGTTAACAATTACGATGGGAAAAATCGTTACTTATTTAGAAAAAAAATAATACATTTGTTGCAAAATACTGAAGGTTAACTGAAACCTGTTTTAGATACATTATTATATGCCTGTTCTTAAAGGAATTAATCTCAATATAATATTAAGAGTCTGTTGCGACACACGCGTCTTGTAGTGAACATATATACATATACTTTTTAATTATTCAGGATTTACAAAGAAAAAGTTACGGTAAGTGATATTAAATAAGCAGTTTTTAATAAAAAAAATAATAAATAGCCTGATATTTTTTATACTATTTATTATAAGGATGAAAACCCTTTCAAATTTTCCCATTTGTATCGTTTTTGTATATAAAAGGGTTTTTGGAATCGGATATACATAACTAATGAAAACTACTGACAATCGTTATATAAAAAAAATCGTTTATTAAGCAATTATTTTTTGAAAATTAAATCTATTTGTAATATATTACTATACAATAATACACTATCACTTTTGGTATTTTTGTTTGATAACTTAATGTGTTTTTCAGCACTCAGTAATGTGTTCGTCAACATTAGGTTTAATTTTTTTGGGTTAGTTTCTAACAATTTTTATTTAAAAAATATGCTTTACGACTATTCTTATATTATAGTTAATATATATTCCGGTAGTGCTTTATGTAAAGTTAAATAGTTTTTACCAGCCACCGGACGGGTACATCAGCAATAAAATTTGTAAATCAGTATTATTTTATTGGTGCCGTGACCGGAAATTGATTGTAATGCATAATAAAACTAGATAACTTTAAAGTGTACAAAAATTTGCTATATTTTATATATTATACTGAACTATTTCTCAACGTGTAAGTCGATTTATATGACTGTAAATATTTACTATTAGAAACATGTTTCTTTTAAACAATATTGAAGTGAAAAGTTCTAGATTAAAGTAAGTTCTAGACTCATACCGCTAAATAGAATGTTATTTGCATAACGATAATTGTAAGAATACAAAATACTAACTGAATTTAATATGCAACTATACTACTACTACTACTATAACACATAATATAATTACTGATCTAGTAGTTCAAGACATTTCATATAGAAATTTTCATGCCTAGTTTCCGTTAGTTATTATTTGCACATTGTAGTTTTCTTTTAATAACAATTGTTTGTATCATAAGCTACTTTTACTTCTTTAATTTTTTAAATAACATCTGTAATGTTAATAAATTGATTACGAGGATAAACTAATCATAACAACTTCTCTTCGCTAAAAAGCCCTAAAAATACGAACGAAATAGAGGTTCCTCCCGTGGCCTTGTCTAGCTAGGACTTTTTAGTGAAGAAAACTCATTTTTTTTAATAAAATTAAGTATAATTGCACAACTAAACTAGTACGTAAAATTACAGAAAGAAGTAAGAAAAATCTTGGAGTTGCTAATAGTAATAAATATCATATATTTTCTTAATACATACGTTTTTAAAGTAACGTAGTATCAACCTTTTATTGATAGTGATGGTTATTACTAATTAAGTTTATAAAGACGCTAGATTTTCAAACCGATATCCTGTAAAACTTAAATTCACTTTCAATTGGTATTTCTTTATATAAAACAAAGATACTTGACACCTTAACTGAAAAATTAATCCAAGAAAAAAAATTCGATTCAACCCGATCGTTAAAACTAAAACAATAAAAATTCATAATTGCAATTCTAAAGTTGACAAGATTCTTGTTTGACGTAAAAGGAAATTGCACAACGGATAATACAGGGATGTTAAGAAAATACAATTGAATTAATTATTTCCCACGATAAATATTTCAAATGCGACTTAAATGTAGTTATATAATAATATTTATGCAAATATACATCAGGCTACTACGCGCAACAACAACTTTAATATCCTATACAAAATTGTACAATTAAACATTTGATATAACTCTCTTATTAAATCAAAAGTATAATTAACCAATAAATTTTATTAAACATAATTCTTTACGGTCGCAATAAATACAAACTTGTTAAAAACCAACATCAACAGATCTAATGACCATATAATCATTGAGGTCAATAATTAATAACAATAGTTATTAGAAACAATGTGGTTTGATGAAACCTTCTTAATAAGTCGACGCCTTCTACTTTTTTTCCGTAATTACCAGTAATTATTTCTCAAGTAAATATTTTAAATTTGTTATGACCTCGCTTATGACCCTCGGAAACTGCCGCTGTCAAGCTATTTTTGTAAACACTATTATTTTCATCGTAGTCAAAAAGATTGTATCTTATAAATATTTACAGCCGAAACAGGTTAACAAGTTTTTTTTTAAATATTGATCACGCCCAAGAAACTATACTTTGAAAATTCTTATAACCATGGTTAATATCATACATACATACACTCGCATATAATTTTCTTAACAAACCCTTTAACATGATAATAGTTTTAGATTGATATCGTTACTCAAATAAGTAACAGGTTTTTATTATTTTATATTCTCGGTTGTTTATTAATGTGATTTTATTATCTTCAGATGCATTTGCAAGAGAAACATCCCATGTTTCTATTTACAGAGGAAGATAAACAAGCGGAAAAGAAAGAGATAGGTTTGAAGGACAGCGTTTTAGAGGACGACATTGACGCAATATTAGAGTCTATAAAAAAGGAGCCACATTTAGCAGAAACACCTATAGGTACTTATGAAACGTTAATAAAATAATTTATAATAAAAAGAAATCAAATTTGGTATAAAGTAATAAAATTATAGTATGTTTAATTACTAGCCAATAATTGGAAGTTAATATGGTAATGATGGCAGTAGAATAATTTATTATATGAGAACTGTTCAATGCTTGGATTATCAATAAATGGCGACAATTTTTACACTAAACAGTAAAAAAATGTCTGGATTTTTTTTAATTCTATGAGGCACCGAGACGAGCAAGGCGTTCACTTGATGGTAAGTGATACCGTTTTTCCATAACATGGTGCTGATTAAGGTAATATATATACAGCACCACATTGCAATCGTCGCCTTGAGACAAAAAGTTATGTCCAGTAATTCGACTAGCTCTCAGCACCTTTAAACAGGAGTATAGTAATGTTGGCACAGTACTATTTGTAAGCTGCAACAGGATCTGCGGTGGTACTTACCTATACGGTCTGCGGTAACAGAAACCTATTACAAATAACATATAAATATATGTAAATGTGTCATAAAGTAAAGACAAATTTTCTTATTTCCAGACAGAGATATTGTGGAGAAATTCCTGATAACAGCGAAAGGTTCCCGCGAGAAAGCAAAGAAAAGAATTGACAATTTCTATAAACACAGAGCTCTGGCGCCGGAACTGATACAGTCCAGGATTGCGGCGCTCTCGAACCCCGAGAGGATCTGGACATTTGTGTGAGTACCTACCTTCTATAATGATAGGCAGATATCATAGAAAAGTCAACAGATTCACTGGTGGTAGGTCTCTGTTGTCGGAGACCGTCTAGGTTGGTACCACCGCAGCTCTTATAGCAGCCAACAAAAACCCTGTTACGTTGTCATGGACAAGTGTATCACTTACATTGAGATGAATATGCTTGCCTCATCAAATAAAATAAAAGCTTATAATGTCAACGCTACTCGGTCGTCATAAGATGCAATGAAAATAAGCAATTTGTTGATATTATTAACAAATATTTCAATGTTTGTTTATTTGTTTAATTAGATGTTTTTCCTTGTTCATTGGGACCTATATTAATGATTCGCGTTTCTTATATAACTACCTAAAGAAACGATTAGGGCATCCAGGTAATAAAGCTCGTCGTTCATTGTCAGTCGTCATATACCCCATGTACATATATCCACATACATAAATTTTTTGTATATACGTACATAAAAAAAAACAGATGTATGGCAAATTCTGGAACAGGAAATAATATAACATCTATTACATATACATATACTCATAACGTACGTGTAAATATAAACATTTATAAGTATATGTAATACGTATTTATGTATCATTTACGAAGATGCTACACAGAATTTTCTTCTGAAACTAAATAATGTTGGGATCTAGTAGTAAAAATTAATCGATGGATCGGAAAGTGCTAAAGAATGTCTACATAAGTCTGCTTCTCATCATCAAATTATCTAGATCTAAAATATCCTTTTTACGCTTTTAGTCTTAAAAGTATTTTATTTTATTAACACTCATTTAACTACTTATGGTTAGTATTGAATAATTAATCTGATCACAAACTTGAATGAACAGAATGTTTAGCAAATACACGTGAGCTTTGGATTAATACAATCGTCTTTGTTGTAAAATATGCTAATTAATTATTTATTATAAAAGGTTTAATATTAATGTGTTCTTTATTAGATTTTTAGGAACACAGGCCAAAAAAAAATTTTCTGCGTCAGTTTTAATACATAATGATTGGATAGCGTAGTATTGATTCTTAATGTTTAATAACAAACTTAATTAAATTTATTTATTTCTCTAATTAGTCTGGAGTTATTACATTTTAATGATTATTTTAAAACTTTTTATTTCAGACGTTATGCGATTATACCAAAATTGTACAATAGGAAACGAGTTATAGCTATTGGTTTCGGACCCGACGCTAGTGAATTCGACACGGCAGTTTTGTATCGGAATATTATACTTGTAAGTATAGATAAGATAACATCATTTATAAATTATCACACATAGTATCATTAATCACGTCTACCGCTTGACCTAGGTCCAACGATGGACGTTAATGATAATAATAATGATTTTATAGTGTAAAAAGAAAAATTTAAATGTTGTTGAAAACGTTTTTAATTAACAAGATCTGAATCTAACCAAACCTAACCTGTTTATCCGTATTTGCAAGTCTGTCTACATCGCTTACATCTGAATTAATTACAATCAAAATTTTGTTTAAAAAACAAATAAAACATTAATTTATAGTTTTTAAATTAGTATTTAGTGGCCGTTTTAACATTTACGTAGTTGCTTGTTATTTTTCTTTGAACAAATCCAAAAGTTTACCTCATAAAGGCTTTTTAAATCCGGTTCAGTTAAATGCGTTGCGAATTTTTTTTTTCGAATAATGTTTTAACTGAAATAAATTGCTTGCTAATTTCAGACCGTAGATTTACGCGTAAGATATGATTACATGTTTGGTGATATTTGGATAGTCGATTTAAATAATACGGGGCTCGGACATCTTTTGCGTGTCAATCCGGTTATACTGCAGAAGGCGGTCAACTTGTATCAGGTAAGCAGATAACATCCATTTACAAATATATATTTTTTTATTTAATTTTATTCCTTTGCTAAGTTGTTGTTAAAATCATCACATAAGACCCCTGGTGTCTTTTGCCGGAGACAAAGGGTCTGAAGGGCGTTATAACTTAAGGACTTAACATCTTGACCAAGGCAATAAACATTGTTGTTTATATCATTCTAACTATCGCCATATTGATATGTACAGGTGTGTCACTTATTATCGTGTGAACATTTTACTCCTCTCGACATTTCGAGAAATAAAAATTATTATAATAGTCTAACACAATTATCTTTATGCGCTCTTTAACACAGAGGCCATGTGAATATTTAACATGGAAATCTCGAGACATTCAAATTCTCTTCCTCATCAGATAAATAAGAAGATTCATAATGAATTAATTAATCTTAACTGTTTTCTAATATTTATTTTAATGAATGTATCATTAAAAAACAAAAAGAAAATGAAAGAATGAGAATTAGAAAAGTACGCAGCTCCATATATTATTTCAAAACACAACAAATATTAATATATCAATACTTGAGTACATTTAGGTATTCTAAATGACATTTCAATTTAATACCAACTTAGCGTTTTCGGACTTCACTGTTACATAACTTTGTGTGAAATCAAGTTTCAATTTATAATAAATAAAAAAAAAATAAAAAGGTCATGGATTATACATAGATAATTTATGATTTCTAAGTATGTTGAGTTTTGGGTAGGAGAGCGCTTTTATCCTTCAACGATTTACAGCGCCGATGACACAAAACCGTATCATATTTAAACTAATTAACAATACAAAATATGTAATGGTAAATGAGAAATTAAAAATTAAAGAATAATAAGACCATCTACAATACGTTCCTTTTCCAAGTCGTATTTCCTCATGGCTAAGGGTCATAGTCATCACGTGTAGTAAAACACGACGATTTTCTTGGCAGTTATAATAGAGTATTTTCTATTGCCTTTTCCATTTCACATACTAGTTTGACCACGGATGGTCATGACATAGATATGTAGGTTTCCTCACGACGTTTTCCTTCACTGTCAGAGCACGTGATATTAGTTGGTGTTATACTAACTGCACATAAATTGAAAAATTTATTGGTGCAGGCCGAATTCGAATCCAGTACCTTCGAAGTAGAAGGCCGGTGATCAAACTTTTACCAACCACTCGATTCTCTATATCTATAAAGCATATCGACTTGCGGAATATTTGTCGAAGAAAGTATCATCATCAGCCCGTAGACATCTACAGCTAGACTCAGGCATCCCTTAATAATACAGGTGGTTTGGGTAATCTCCCACCTCGCTGGCGCGAGTTGGAGGGAAGCCAGAGCCTTGTTTGTTAATAAGCAGGGTACACCACGAGAAGATGAGTTTGGCTTGGAGCCCGTCAGTTGTAGGGCCGCTCACACCCCTTGAAAAAAGTAAACAGCAAAATTATCCTAATCCTTCAATTCTTCTTTCAGGAAAGTGTCGGAATAAGGGTTAAAAACATACACTGCGTCAACGCACCGGTGTTTGGGCAGCACGTTGTTAATTTCATGAAAAAATTCGTAAAAGCGAAGTTGATTGACCGCATCATAATACACGACTCGTTGGAGAGCCTCCAGAAGCATGTGCCAAAGGAATATCTGCCGGCAGACTACGGCGGTGATTTGCCGAGCATGGCCGAATTCACAGGTTAGTTAATATTTACAATTTAAACGAAGCGATTACTTAACGCGATGCCAGTTAAGATATTTCCACAATATGATTTTAATACAAAAAAGAAACGTTGTAATAACGTAAATGTGAGACAATTAAGGTATTCACCTGATGGTAAGTGATACGCTCCCCCATACCAACGTGGTATTGGTTAAGATGGTATACACATCACCATATAGCACTCGTCGCCAGTAGACGTCAGTTGTTATGTTTCGTTACCACAGTAATTTCACTAGCTTCAACACCTTTCAAACTATATAACACTACTATTTGCACATTACTGTTCATCGGCTGCAATAGGAGCTGTGGTGGTACCCCAGAGACGGTCTGCGGCAATAGAGACCTAGCGCTAGTAAAGTTATGTTTTCAGAAATGAAAATTTAAAAATTATTATCACCTTACCTTTTTTATGCAGCATAGGCTCCTAATAATTAGCTTATTAATTCTAAAAGAGAAAAAAGAAAGAAAAGAGCATGGAAAAAAAGAAAACAAAGACCCTTACCCAAAACACGAAGGGGAACGCTTAAAATTAATACTGTGGTAACGAGAGCTTTCTATATCATAAGATTATCTCATGTTTGTTTCATAGCTTCTTCCAATCGAAAATGTAATGATATTCTTACTAGTTCTCTCAATCAAATTAATCATATATATTTCATATTGACATAAATCAAGAAGTTTAATTTAGTAATGTTTAAAGTAAGAATAATATGTTTAATAACTTCATAAAAAGCTTTTAAGTAACACAATTATTTTTTTTTTTGTTTTATTTGTATAACCAGATGATTTTCTCACGTGTAATAACAGCGCAATCTTGTTGTAAATTTTTTTCAACCTTTTGTATTTGTTTGTTTCCGTATTTCTTATACAATTCCGTTTTAAATAAAAAAAAATGTACTTGTATACTATACAGAACATCTTTTACAACATTTCGTTCATTTAATCAAGATAATCATAATTATTATGAATGTAAGAATATGTGATAAATAGTTTTGATATGTGTTATTGATGCCTAAATATTTCTTAATAGAAGTGGACGTAAACAGAGTAAATTCCTGTGGAAGATTTAAGATAGAATAATCAAGAATCACCTAAGTAATATTTTAAAAGAATAAGCATTTTTATTTTTTGTTTTCAGATAGTTTAGAAAAAGAAATCAGAAAAGAAAACACAAAAGCATTACTTTTAGATTACTGTAAATTAATATCCGATGAAAGCAAGAGACTCCGCGATAAGTACGACGAAGACTGTATTGTCGGTTCTTTTAAAAAACTAGACTTTGATTAGTTCCTTACATTAATAATAAAATGATCTGACAAAACCAATTGATCTTTTGAAAAGTTTTTATTCTAGTACTTCAAATACATCTCGTATTTTGTAATTATTGTACTGTAAGTTTCCAATGTAGTTTTAAAGAAATTATTTAACGCTATTATTACGATATTTTCAATGTTATGTGACAGTTTTATTTAATAGTTTGTAGAGATTATATCGCATGAAATAAATAAATAAATTATGAAAAAACTCCTTTTATTCTATATAACTCGCTAGAGTTAAAAACACTAATATCAAGATCGTATTCTTCACATAAAATAATTTAAGTCATATTTGGTCATTAGACACCTCTAACAACATTTCTTGAATTATATTATAAATTAAAAACAATTTGCGAAGGGAAAAAGTCTTTCGACAATAGGTTTGAGGGTATTTTTAATAATTTTTTTATGAAAAATCTTAACAGGGGATAGCTTGAATGCGTTCTTTCAGTCATGAACAATATTGTCTTTGTTGCAAAAAAATAAACTGATTCATTCATGTAAAAACTTTCATTTGCTTGCCACTATTTTAAAGCCTTTATTGTAATATTTTTTTATAAAACCTTTTAAAGTATTCGCTCAATATTTTTGTAGTTATTCAGATATTCAGTATATAAAAAAATATGATTTTTAATCTATCTAGCTCAAGTTTCTAGAGAATCCTTTGTACCAAAACAAGTCGTCTGAGCCGTTTTTTCTTCAATTTATTGCTAAGTATGATTTCTTTGCAGTGAAATTTTCTTTCTGAACATGTTATTTGTTTTCATAGTGTTTACAGTCCACTGAATGTTGTGTTATTTTTAAGTATGTTTAATTGTACATTATTTACCTCCATGTAATTTGTATAAAGTCACGGTTAATTGATGTAAAACTTTTGTTGTGAAATATTGTAATGTTTAGGCTAAGTTGAAGGACTATTCGTCCTTGGTGGGCGGTATGTTCAAACTCTTTGGACATATGAAAAAGAATAATTTTAAAATATATTTGAAGTTTGTCAAAGAAAAGGTTTTGTTATTGATAGCAGTGTTTTGATCTATTCTTTTATAAGCTTCAAATATACACAATGAAAAAATTACATATATGTAAATACTTCTTATATTCATGTACACAACATACACATGGAACGACCTCTATACCACGAATTAATAAAACTTATATGTATCTAAGTTTGAACCTGTGTTCTAATGAATTATATGCGGCAATATGTTCCCTAAAATACATTAGCCGTTAATTTGTGAAGTCTTCATTAATTAGCAATGGATTAATCCTTGACCTTGACTTACATTTGTAATATGATAGAGGTCTTAGAATGTAAAGTGACACGCTTAAGCACAAAGGCTTTCATCCTTATGACCCGACGGTTTGCTTAGTTTCTAAATTTATGTGAACATTATTAACAATTTACATATTTATTCTGCAGTGCTGTTATTTTCCCTCATAAGTTGTTTACTTAATATCTCATACTAGTTAATTTCATTACCGCCAAGTATTCCGTATGTTTTTGAAATATAGTCTATCAAATTTGTAGTAAACTATGAGTTCAATAAAAATAAGTAATTTAACGTAGACTATTACTAAACAAAAAACTTAAGTAAAAAACATTGCATTAACTTAGTTTATAAGAAAGAATACTTTTTTTAGCGCCGAGACCTTTTCAACCATACACGTTACTAAAAAATTTGAGTCTGTTATCTGGCATCCCTTTTGTATTGTATTTGAATACATTTATTAATATCCGGTGCTAAAAGATCTCTGTTTTGTATTCCAAGCAATTTATGTTTAGCTTACAGGTACCTATTTTGATTTTTGCCTCCACGATACTGAATTTCATTCATATTAAATGTTTGAGGATAATGTAGTTGTTTCCTAACGAATATAAGAAAAAATTATAATGAGACACTAGTCTTTGGACAACTCCAGAAATTTCTAATTATTTTAAAAGTAATGATATAATTTATACAATAATTGATTTCAAAAAGTTAATTATAAAAGACATTCTTTCTATGAAGCGAGCAGGCATCCGAGACGAACTCGATGATAAGCGATGTACGTATCTATAACAATGACTTTGGATGACAAGACAAAACAAACAAGACAAAACAAGTGTCATTACCACAGTACTGTTTGCCGGCTGCAATAGGAGCTACGGAGGACCTTAGAACTTAGACGATTTCCACTCATAGATCTGCCATGAGTATTATGCTCGATTTAAATATAACTGAAAGGTCATGTTTAATTTAAATTTTGAACATTTAGATCTTGTCCTTAACATGGTCAATTGTCAACTTAAAAATGTCTAAAAAAGACTAAAAAAATATATCTAATACAGTCAAAGTATTCTGAAATACATATTCATATACAAATACAATAGTTTTCATTAAACGAAGTGCTCTTATCATCCACTTATATACTACATGTTTAGTTAGCTAAACACTACCTAAATGTTTACAGTTTATTTTTTTTATTTGTCTAGCATTAATAAAAAATTCATTTAAAAAGTCAAGCTTCAAATAAGTTAATAAAATGGTTATTTTGAAGAATATTTCTTTGTTAATTTAAAGCAAAATTACGGCACTAACTTCTTCAAGAATATTAAAAGTATGCATATACCTTTAGCCAATTTATAAAAACCGTATTTTGCAGTACTTAGGTAAAAACTACGTCCACATTACAAATAAAACAGTAACAATATTTACATAAAACGATAACTAGTTTTGTTTATGTACTGACATAAACGCGTAAAAATTGTCTAAGTGCAATATTTATGGTTTAAAGTAATTGAGATTTATAATCCAGGATTAAGTATAAACAAACGGCGGGGTTTGTGCAATAAAAAAATATATAAACTTTCACTTTTATCTTGGGGAGAAAGTAAACTTTATTAATGACAACTCAACATACAGTATATACAACAGGGTCGGAAATATTCTCTTGGTTATAAGAGAGTGTTAATCTGGTTATGTCCCACATGCACCAATTGTCTACATCATTTCATCTTCTAATCTGTATAGAAGATTCAGGGGAACAATTTGGTAACAATGCTGCAAATGACCGTCCTATCTAGAAGATGTCAATCTACTTTCTTCACCTTCTGGCGAAAGGTATCAATAATAAACCTCTCAACACGGTCTTTAAGTCTTAGGTGATCGATCTTCGTAATTTGTCATTAAAAATCAAGGATAGAGCAAATTCATATTTTATAAGTAGAATTTGATTTTTGATTTCGTAACAAAGTTGTAGAGCCAAGTAAGACGAGGAGTGTAAATATCTTCGTGTTACTGGTTTCACTATAGTACAGCACGAACTACAATACATTCCACCACTACCCATACCAGTATATATATAATCTGTCATGCTAAAAGCAAACCTTTTATTAGTAATCTTACTTACGTGTAATAAAAAAACTTCCATAGTTAAGGTTAAGTTATTATTTTTTACATCTAACATTTTACATTATGAGACCCTAATGAATATTTTATTACAATTTTCTTTGTATATCAATCATCAAAGTATTTTACGCTTATTTTAATGTTACGCACAATAATTTTTTTTATTATACTCGTATAATCACAACCAGTTATTTTATATACAGAATACATAAATATTAAGTATACAATCAGTCAACTTCGAGTTTCCTGAACGATCCCTCGCAACCAAAGAAATCATCGGAACTTAAAAATCTTATTCTTTTCGTTTCATCGCTGACCACTTTATCCTGTTCAGCAAAGTAATTCGTGAAAGCCTCCCTCTGTAATGCTTTTCGCCATTCATCTGAAATACCATATAATATGCGTAAATAATACCAGAAATACTCACGGAACCATTTTTGAAATATTGTTTACCACTCATTGAAATATTTTTTATCAATTCCACGGATTTGATTCAAACATGATGTGTACATCTTCAGGTAAGTGAAAACATTACCATCGTGATAAGGTATATATATCAAACATGCCGTCTGGAGACAGAAGATATTAAGTCTCATAACTCCAGTAATTGCTCTGGCTACAGTGCCTTTCAAACTTCTTACTAAATATTAACTAGCCATATCTAGGTAATATTTAGAGATTTGGATATGTTGCAACAGTTAATGAGATTTTTTTTAATGTTACTGTTTATCTTTTCACGAGCATAAGTGAACATATAGTCAGTTTTGGTGATTTTAAATTTGTTTAAATCAAATTCTGCTGTTTTCTTACTTGAAATTTCATCGCAGCTTCTCTCTTCGCCGCCATATTCTATAGGTATAATTGATTTAGGGAATAGCTTGTAAAGATCGTCGAATTTATCATAAATGTGTATTCTTTGTGCCACTTTTGGTTTCATTAGTTTTTTCACTATACTTATTATCGGCGCAACGTATGTGGGCATATTGATAAAATGTATTCCTTTTATCTTCGCTCCGAAGCAGAACTGTAGAATGTCAAATGTTAATTCTGTTACCAGGAATAAGAAATTTTCAAACTGCTTAGTAATAAAACAAAAAAATTGTAATACATCACGTGGGGCATTAACCTAAATTCTGGTATTTTTTGTCAAATGACCAGCAAGTTATCCTCGATTATAGTTATTTTGTGATTTAGCATTATTTTTTAAATTTAAGGTCCTTATATACTTAATTAAATCGCTGTTGAGACTTACTCTGACGAAATATATCAATTTCGTGAGGAGCGCCGGCGTCATCTGCACGGAGTTATGGAAACTGACATTGGTGAGATCGAATATCCAATGTTCACCTTGCGCAGCGTCATTCAATAACCGGTACTCCAGCATCATACAAGCCATCTTGACAGCTTCCGTTACAACTAGGTCTAAAGGAGATTTCATTCTGTAATCATAAAAACATATAATTTAACTGTCTTTTTAATGGCACGAGGCGACGAGATGAGCAAGTCGTTCACTTGGTGGTTAGTGATACGCTTACTCATAACAATGTACTGCTGGTTAAAATGGTATACACCACCATATTGCATTAATCGCCTTGAGAGTAAGGTGTAGTCTCGTTACCCCAGGTAATCTCAATAACACGCAGCACCCTTCAAACTGCAATACAGTAATGTTTGCACAGTACTGTTTGTCGGATGCGACAGTACCAACCTAGACAGTATCCGGTAACGGAGATCTACCACTAGCAACTATACCGTTTTTTATCTTTGACCTTATCCACCTTTTAATTCTTTTTTGTGGAGGAAACTTTAAATATTTGAAAGATGTTCAACTTTTGTAGGGTAGTCAGGATTTATACCTAATATAATATAACCAACAAACTATCGAGGTATCTCATCCTTGACAAAAAGCACAGATAACAGACCACTTCGTATTTATCATCACTTTCGTAGGTCCACATTTAACTTGTTTCGTCCCTTTGATGATCTATTAATTAACTAATTTTACCAAATACTAAACAATAACATGGAAAGTATCTGTTAAACCCAAAATTGTTCTGAAAAAAATAGATTAATTCATCTTTTCATTATGATTATAGATCCGATCTTTTAAAAAAGTTGCATATGTACCTGAACATTGACACCCGATGGTTGCGTGGTGTCTTCTTTGGCAGTATAACAAAAATTCCAAATCGAAAATATTTGTCAACATACGGTGAAAATGGATCTTTATTCAACAATAATTCCGGCATTTTGTGTTTCGCTGATATGCAGGTGTCTATTTTGTCTTTAACTTCTTCAATGCTAAACGCTTTCATCATGAGGTGTTGGACTATCATTTGGCTTCCTAAAATTATAATGACGTCAATCATGTGTTGTAAGTATACTTATTTATATTTAATATATTCAAGATTTTGGTCTACTTGTATCCTATACTGAATGTGAAGGTGAAGGCTAAGTTATTTGCTTTGTCTATGAAACTAACAATGAAAAATGAGAGTACCGATTGGAATGTTAAAATCCATCTCCTACGTAGTTTTTGATAACTATTATATTAAACAATATAATCTAAACTATATGCAATATCTTAATAGTGATTTTTTTAAAACAATTACTTTAATAGTTTCAGATTCTAATCAAAAATCACTTCTTTCCAATGACAGCGAAAGATTAAAATTGAATTAGCAACAGATTCATATATCTTAACAATCATTCTTTACATAAAACAATTTTTTATTATGTGATTGGGATACCGTTTTTTTATTTATTGTTTTTGTACAAACGGTATGAAAAAGATATAAACATAGTTGTCTTAAAAAAATATGTACAAAGGTAAGCTTATCTTCAGCAGAGTTCTCTTTTCAGCAATCCTTTTTCATTAAAAACATTTTGCATATTATAAAGAAGAATTCACGGAATACATGTGGTTAAAGAGAGCACAAGATTTCTTCTGCTCACAAATTAAACATAATTTGTTATAGTGAGTATGATGCAATAAAAAATAGTATATTAAGTACACTGAGAACAGTAGAAAAATATTGTGTGTATATGTAGTAGTGAAAAAGTATTAATAATTCACTTTTTAGATGATTACAAATTGCTAGAATAACTCAGATAATGATTTACATATATAAATTCATATGAAATGACGATAAAATTTCTCAAAAAAAAAGTTAAACATGATTTTAACACAAAAGCCACTCTTTTTTAACGAAATAGAGAAAAGAAGCGGTGTGATCGTGTTTAAGTTAAAAGCCATAGAACAAGTAAAGGAATTTTTAAAACAGAAACAGGTTTATAAAAGACGCGGACGACAAATTTTTTGTACTAACGTTTTGCCTATGTATAAACGTAGGGAGTGGTGGTCATTTTAAATAGACCTCATAATTAAGTATGAATTGGCATAAAGATCAATGAATTTCTTAAAGCTTGATGGAATACTAAAGAAAAAAATGTAACTTAAGTTAGCTTAAGAGTCAATTATCTATTAGTACATGACACAGATTTAGAAGCCCCATATGATGATATAGTGGCTTCATCGGGAAGTTTGATGGTAAGATCTTTGAGAGAGGCTTTTACGCAGTAATGTATCACTAACGGCTGATAATAAAGATCAATAAATGATTTTATAATAATTTAAACAAATACATTAATTAGCCTTACTCAGTTGCCCTTTAGGAAGGTGCGCTTGTTTATCATACCAATCTTGAATAGAATGAATAATGTCCTGTAATCCCTTCTCTGATACATTGTAATGCTTGAATATTTTGTTTCTGTCATCAGCTGTTACATTCAGAAGCTTTACAACATCACGCGATAGTTCTACGTTTCTCTCCTAGAAATACAACATAAAAAAATTATAAATAACCATTCAAATGAATAGGATAAGAGTTAATTAGCTTCTTCTGAACTACACACTTCAGTAACAAAAATACTGTTTTTTTATCAGATGGATTGTATTAAGCCCAAGGATTTATTAAATGAAAATAATATATGGCGAGTTATTAAGAAACTAGTTGTATTTGCAACTTAGAAACTAAGAAATAATATAAAATTAATAAATTCAAAACGTTGTTGCCGTAGCTATATATATAAATACATAGTACATATCTGCCATTAAGTTGGCATAACTACATCCCATTCTGCACGGACGCATGCCAAGAAAGGGAATATATTACTAGGATATCCGTATATTATAAAAATATGACAACAAATATATATCATTTATTTACAGATATATTTTGTAAATATTTCGTACATACCGCTTCTATACTTTCGCCCATTGTTAGATATTATTCACTTTTATTTTTTGTCTTATTATTAATTTAATTTATACTTATCGCAAAAATTTACGTCGTACACACCACACCACTGGCTCTGTTAAAATGAAAATCAAGCTACATCCTATATTTCATTTGAATATACATCTACTTTAATATAAATAACCCGTATTTTTTAAATGGGCGCTGTTTATCATGCCAAGGTCAAACATGTTATATTTCAGAACATCGCACGCAAGCATCGAGCGGAGTTCAACAAGGAAATGTATTTTATGTTCATATATTTACTAAAATACATTTTTTTAATTCAATTTTTTAAAAAAAAAACAGGAATACAAAAATTTATTTATAGTATAGATTATTCTGGTGTTAAGTAGTATTTATAAAATTTAACATTAATAATTCTGTAGCAAGAATTATTTTGTATTCGCATTTCTATGAAGACTTTATTTTAACGTATAATTAGAATTTAAGCAAGTTTTAACTGTCTCCGTAGTGTAGAGGCTTGTCTTTCAAAACGGAAGTCTCACGGTCGAAACTGTGCCAGGTATCGCCGAATATGACTGATATAAATGTTTTTTTTTTAAATAACTTCTTCCATATTGTTATAACCCTTTTGCTATTTTCCAGCTATCAATATATGTGTGGGCTGGACTATTCAGCGTAAACACGCTTTATCAACTGCCTCATTATCACTTAATATCATATCAATTTGAGTTTGTGTGGTATTATATTATGATTAAAAAAGAGCAAAGTGCTTAAGATTTCTAAATGTATGTAAAACGCAGAAGCAAGTTTTCATTTAATTATTTCTTTATCATTATATTGACTAATAATTTATTACAATGTATTAGATGTATTATGTATTATTTATTTGCATATCATCATCAGCCTGCGGCAGCCCACTGTTAGATATAGACCTCTTGGAAGCAACACCACTTAGCCCGATCTTCATCTATACGCATTTTTTGTATACATAATAATAATATATATTCAAAACTAGGATTGGATGTGAGTTATAGTTTAAGCGTTATAGGCACCCACAGGATCCTAATGTGGAGCCATTAGAAAATCAAATGCAATGAAAGTTCTTATTGTAATAAAGTAAGCAATATAACTCTTTTTATTTATAATATTTAATAAAAAAAAAGTATTATAAGTACTGCGAATAAAACCGTTTTAAAAAATTAGAAGTATAAGCTACGATGTTTCTACGTTTAACGCAAGAAATGAGTTCAACGCGTTCGTTGATAATGTTCATACGAAACAGGTCTATGCTAAATATTTTGAGTCATCATACAAAATAATAATAAATGGTTTTTCAACTTCTTTTAAAACATTAATAAAAATTCTTTTGCGGTAATAATAGTAACTATCTGTTTTCTTAATCCGTTAATAATAAAATTGATCGATATCGAGACTTAATTCGACGAGGTGACAAGGTGAGCGACGCGTTCATATGATAGTAAATAAGAAGTTTGACCATGACGCTGTGCTGAGTAAAATGGTATACATAGCACCACATTATACTTGACGACTTGAGACATTAGTTGTAAAGTCTTATTACTCTAATAATTCCATCAGCTTCAACAGCCTTTAAACTACAAACCAGTAATTTTTCCCCAGTACTGTTCGTCGGCTACAATACGAGCTGCGGTGGTAACTACCTTGACGGCCTCTGGCAACAGAGACCTGTCATTAGTAATTCCAATAAACTGGGCAAAATTTTATACTTGAATTAGAAGTCTTGATTAGGTAGATAAATTATTTCACGAATTAAAAATAAAATCAATAAAAATTGATAATTATTTGTAGTCAGACTAATAAAAAAGCATAAAAGTATAACAAGGAAGTTGACGTTGACGATTACTAACTATAATCACATGCATGATAAAAAGTACAAAATTTGTATACGAAGAGCATCTTAAAAAATTTATATGATAAAAAACATGCAAAATTCATTTTCTGTCTGCTCTTTTTAATATTGATGTATAACAATTTATTCGCAAGGAAATTAGCGAAAAATAGAATAAAATCTGCAATATTAATTCTGGTAATAGATATATTTCAATAATGTTAAGTATTGACTATTGAATACGGAATACTAATACTAAGTATAAATGTTATTTAATAAAACTAAACTGTACAGATTTTATCCTGCATTTTATAAGTTTTTTATTGTTTATTTTGTTATCCTAACATAATATATTATTATTTCAGTGCTCTTATTTATTTATATATATAAATTGTGTGAACATTTTAAATTATTCCCCCAGTCTCACAACCTCAACATGTCACTTCTCCAAAAGTTGGCGGGTAGAAAATGCCTGCTGGAATTAAGCCCGCATTTTGTATATTCTACTTTAAAGTTCTTACAATAAAAATATTAAAATAAAAAAATCTATTACATATATTATCATCATAAGGTGGCTTCTTCAAGCTGCTGTTTCGGAGCCTCATTGACAAAACTAATTCTAGCTATATACATACTAGGTTTAAATAATACATCGAGTATAGACCATTATCATCATCATTGATCGATAAACGCCCACTGCTGGACATAGGCCTCTCCCAAAGATCTCCACTCCGATCGGTCCTGCGCAGTCTGCATGCAGCGGTTTCTCGCGACCTTCACCAGATAGATACCATACTAAGTTTAAATACCAATTAGTAATAATCTAAATATAAAGGAATGTTATTTATTAATACATTGAGAATTTTTATTAGCAATTTGAGCTTAATAAACTCATTTTATTATTCTTCAACATAAAACAAGATGAGTATTTTTCTATTTTTACACCTGTGCTGTAAGTTTAAAATTTTTCAACTTGAGCACGTTCCCAGAGGAACATCTGGGCTAAGTGACCCGATGTGTGTCTAAATGAACTAACGCTTAACTTAATTGATTCAATTGGATTATTTATTAAAAACAAATAACTTGTGAAATAAAGCGAAAATAAAAATCTAGTGGTTCCAATAAATATTACAGCAAACATGTTTTAATGCTCATTCTTTTTATTATAGATGATATGACTATAGATACACATATAAGTATGTACGACAGTTTTATGGTGGTAGAAAATAAATCAGCATCTGTTTTAAATAATGTAAATAAGAAGAAAAAATAGGCCTGAATTTTATCAAGGAAAATCAGAAAAAAAAAATATGTTCGTTAAATATATAATGCTGCATATATAAGTACGTTTTTGATAATTATGTATAACTACACTGGATAGGTACGTACCAAACTGCAAGATGCAGCTTTGTTTGTATTATGTAGACTGTAGCAACGCCATGTCCAATAAATAAGAGGATTCAGGTCGTTGAGTTCACGCCAGGGTTGAGGTGTTTGTCAAAATTTACTATGCAAAATGGTTTTCAGCTAAGAAGCCACTATTTACAGCTCAGTACTACAATTTAGAGCTCTAGAAGTTTCTACGTGAAACGTGAAATTTACAACAACAAAAGGGTTATAGCCTCGTTTGCGAAATGTAAAAACAAAAACTGTTGATTTGCTTCCTCCACCGACTTGTGTTGAAAATATATTATTTTTATATTAAGAAATATTAAAAACTAAGTATATTTTTAGTAGTTAATAATGAAAGGTATTCCGGTTGATCGTAATTTATTAAATACATCACTGTATGTTGTATAATTGTGTTCCCACGAATTATAAAATAAAAGCTTAATTGAACCTGTTGTGCATTTTAAAATATGTTAAAATGTGATGAAGATAAACGAATACATGTCATCATTTAAAATATAATTACAACAAGTGGCCCATACAAAATCCTGAAACTTTGTGCATCCACAACTCGGGAACTCAACCACATACCAACAAAATTCCAGCGGCTCTGATCTCATCTAACTGAGATCTGTCTGTATGCCGAATTTCAGCCTCCAACCCCTTGTAGTTCCCGAGGTTGAAAATTGTTGATGGACCGGCGGACGAACGGACATTGTCGTTAAAGAAGGATTTTCAAAAAAAAAAATGATATTTATTTATACTTTTTAGCACAAATAAAACACGTAGTAAAAAGTATATAAACAAGGCTTTCTCTACCAGTCAACCTTACAGGAAGTGCAAAGATTAAAAAGAAAATACAAACAAATTCAAAAGAAAAAATTAATGATATTGTACATACAGACATGGATATGCATATAAACTACATAAAAATTACATATATATTATATATGTAATAAAGTCTAAAATTGTTGCTATATTCCCTGTGGTTGATTAGAAGGCCTTGTAACTTTATACCCTCCATTTCTATATTGATTTCGCTGTTTACAATAAAAAGGTTTTTAAATAAAATAAATAACTAATGAAAATTAACACAGAGCTACTTTTATTTAATTATGAATTATATTTATTATATAACATTGAGTAAATAATATGTGGTGATATTATCTCTGTTAGTTGTTATAAGTAATTAATGTAATAATCTGAACGAATTACAATTTTTTTCATATTTTTTATTTTTCGTACACGTACAACTTTTTTGGGAATTGGAACATTTGTACTTGTTTATTAAGGTGCTTCTAAATGTAAAAAGATGTCCAATTTCATCTAAATTATCTTTTGAAGTGAAAATGAGAAAAGTTTCCTCGTTCGTTTGTACCAAATCTCAAAGAATTACAAGCGGAGTTTATTTACAAAGATTCGTGTGTTTTGATTTAAAGTCACCTTGACGTGTTATCTATGCAAATGAAAACAATATATGTTCAATTATTATGTAATTTACATATTTTTTATGTATTCTATGAGGAAGAATGATCGGTGTGAGGATCTTTGGGAGAGATGCTAGTAATTGGTGACAATCAACTGATGACGATGATATTATGAATAATTTATTAATATTCATTAATAATTTGTTAACAAATTTATGTAATGTTATATATATAACACATAATATATATATATATATATATTTTATGTGTGTAATTTTTCCAATTCGTGTAAATATATATATATATATTTATAACGTATATGTATACATTTAATTTCGTTTTTACTTACTACATGTCTTTTACAAAAACAGTGTAGATTTTTTAATAAATAATTAAAAAGGAACTGGACTGTGTTTTTATGTTTGAATAAAGACGGAAGAAATTATCCTGTTCATTCAGAACAGATGTAAGATAACGAACAATTTATTAAAGTTAATGATGTCATATAAAAACTCGTAAATAATGAAAAATATGACGTGAAATGAACAATGCTTTATTAATATTTGAACGCGACCTTCATCAAACCGTCCGTTCACCTAGAGGACTTTCCAACACTGTTTTTTTTTTGAGGGAACACGACCGCTAACTGTAGGTTCTTACTGCCCCATCGGCCGTTAATCCTTCGTGTAATGGGCCCTGGCCATTGCCGCTTAAGTCTAGCTATCCTTAGGTATACTATATCAATGATCTTATATACTATATCGATGACCTTAGTTCTTTTACGGTTCTCCTCATTTGTGATTCGATTGCCCAGAAATACTCCGAGGATAGCCCTCACCGTTTCCGTTAGGGTGACTCTGACAAATGTATGAAAATAATTATACACGTGTCTTCATTTTTTTACTTACTATAAAGACGTTACCAAAGAGTTAATTAACAAATAATAAAGAAGATTTCAAAGTAAGTTATATTTCATCACAGTAAATAAGCATCTAGATTAGTAGTAATCCAAGCTCTTTCTCAAGCACTGGGCTATATTATATCCCTTTGCTATGTTCCGACTGTCAACATGTTATATTCTAGGTGAACACATTTCACCATCTTCAGTTATTGTTTCTTAATACCGCTTAAAATTGAGGTAAAGTTACTAAGTAACTTAAAAGATTTAGTTAGAGGTTATGGTGTGTTAAGAGAATTATTAACACCCCGAAACTAAAAAAAATATTATATGATCATAACGTTAATAAAAATAAACAGCTGAACAAAATATAACGAGAAATAATTAATAATTAACTATAAACAAGTAAAATGTTATCTTAATTATCTTCCAAAGTGTAAATGGGAAAACTTTCACGGTCTTCTTCAACTAAATTTACAACAACGGAAGCATTGAAAATGCTTAATTTTATTTTATCTCGTGTAATGAAAATAAATTAAATCTTCTTTTGCGTCACAAAATAATATCTATTTTTTTTAAATACAGTAAAAGATAAGGTGAAACAACAAGGCTATTGTAATTAAGTAAGAGATATATATACAATTTATATTGTTTATATAATAAAAAGGCAATTAAAATTAATAAATGGAAACATCAAAACGTCAAAAATTGAATAATGCTTGTTTTTTTTTCTTATTATCTCTTACTATGAAAAGGATTTCGTTTATTATTATGACACAGAGGCTAGAATAGGTTTTAGACCAGATACAGCCATGGGGTCATACATCTGTAAAATTTAAATTATTCAACAGAGAAATACAGTAAGTCTGATATATGCTTCATCATCAGCAGACTTACGTCCACTGCTGGACCTATATCCAATCCCAATAATAACTTCCTCAATTGTGAGGGAATGTAGTAAGGTTTAATACTATTTTTCACTATTACGACTCATAGACCTTATCCTGCATAGTATTCTTAGCAGCGATGGGGTAACAAAAGGGATATTTCGGACTCTTACCGACCAAGGAGCCGCAACGTCTCTCTTTACGTTCTTTGGCAAAACTTCGCAAATGGTTTCGAGTAAACCTCAATCCTAATGAGTATTGTTATAGCCGTGTCTGGTAAAAATCAGAAACTGCTAGCAGTCCGCAAAGAGGAACTTTGTCATCATCATCAGCCGATAAACGCCCACTGCTGGACATACGTCTCCACTCCAATCCTACCCTGTCTGTATCCAGCGGTACAAGTTACCTATCAGTGAACTTTATGAACTTATGTCCAGAAGCAGTTATCATCCGACTGATAATGATGATGATGAATCTCGTTTACTTATACAATTTAGTAACAGAGATATTTATTTAAGCAAAGGCAATAAATCGCATCAAGCGAAGAAGTTATACTTCCTCTGTTCCGGTGCAAAGATGCCTTTGTTAGTTGTTTTTACTCTTTGAAGTAGCTTTTATTTACTACCAACTATCCTTTATTTGTTTCGCTTTACGTTGGCTATAAATTCAATATCTAAAGATTGAGAAAGTCGACTTTCTAAATCAGGCTCTGCACAAATTGTAAACTATACATTTACGTTTAATATTTAAGTGATACAGTTACTTAAAATTATTATTATAAAATACTTTGTATATAGTAATAAAAATATGAATTTTTAATATAAATTTGTTTTGGAAGAATTAATATTGACTAAAAAGAAGTAAAGCGCAGGGTCGATTGGAGTGGAGAGCTCTGGACGAGATCATGTCCAGCTGTGGGCGTTTATCAGCTGATAAGGATGTGTAACTCTGTGATAGTGCACAATAATATGTAGTTAAGGATTATACAATAAAGAGAATAAAAAAAAAATAAAGTATATTTGTATAAAGATGAAACTGGAGGTCTAGTACCAATCAATTTTTTTTATAACTATTGTTACCTGTATAAAATATTTTAATGAGTCGATGCAACAAGCAAGACCAGTCCATAACAATGTGTGGTTGATTAATATTGTATACACAGCACCACATTGCGCTCGTTGCTTTGAGATGTAAGGTGTTGTCTCATTACCCCAGTAATTTTACCAGTATACAACACCTTTTTAAGCGGAGCACAGTAATGTTTGCACAGTACTGTTTGTCTGCTGCAATAGAAGCTGCGGTACCTAGACGGTCTCCGGCTAGAGAAACTTATACATCTTGATTTATAGTGAGATACATCAAAGTAAATGTAATATCTGTATGTGTTGAGTCATTCGCAAAGCTTGTTATACTGCGGCTCTGGCCTGCGAGATTATTAGGGCCCCGGGGCTGTTCCCCATTACTCGGACCCATCACTCAGCGAGTCACTCTCACTGGTCCTTATCGGCCTTCAAGGCTGCAATAGGTAGTTATATATTCCGGGTCGAACGACAAGTACGAAGTACTCTCGTGTTTTATCGTAGTATACTGATTTCCTGGGGAGAGCAACAGCTCTCTCCGGGATGTACTTAGCAGTAGTGCAAGGAGGCACCGGTGACTTTCGTACGAGATCCCGTGGCCTTTCGCAATGCACTGAGGATGATCACCGAGGGTGTTTTAGTAGGTATAAATCCCACATAACCCTGTCTTCCCTCCAGACGTAGGGTACCTTTTGAAGATTTCTCTCGCGGAAAAAAATAGGTGTGGTTATATATATTTTTATACAGTTTTCATTCTTCGTTCGGATACTTTAATTACGGTATATTTACGATCATATTTAGCGATAGTGCGATAAATCATTATCATGATATAGGTTTTGCAAGGACGTGAGGCGTGTGGGCTATAATCCTCTGTCCGTCTACTACTGCAGCAATTCTCGAAGTAGAGAGCGCACCCTGAAGAGGGCGTGCATATAAGGAGCGAAACCGTTTAAGTAGATATGAGATCCGTTATCTGCCCGGTCAAACGTTTTCCTGGTTATACGGACCACAAATTCAGTGATGGTGTAATATCTGCTGGACGTCATAAAGTGTAGCGGCACGGAATCGAACCGGCATCGATGTAATAGCCAGCTGATTCAATACACATCGCGTCCGTGTGCGAATTGAATCATTTTTTCAGCGCACGTCCGACCGCTTCGATTTCGCGCAGAGCAAGAACGCCGGTAACGTGTTATGAATAAAAAAAAATATTATATTCTTCACCAGGTCCGTTTTCACTCTTTATAAAGGCGTACCTGGGATATTGATATTTTAGGCTTAAGACATGGAGAGTAAATTTATTTTTCTCCTGTAATCAACGGTATTGTTTAATACCTATTTCAGTCCGAAGTTGAAAAATTGGTAATCAGGAAAAAATATTTAATTTTTAAAAACGAGAAATTAAGTGGAAATAACAGTTAAAATGTAAGTAATAAAGTATAAGGACTAATGAAAAAAAGAAAGTAAATGAAATGTAAACAAAACAAAAGTAGTTTTAGTAAAAATGTAAAGATACGGAGAATTTCGTCTAAGAGGCGATGCGTGAA
>DWLS01000928.1:0-25256 GCA_018246255.1 Pachliopta kotzebuea | reverse complement strand
CCGCGGGCCAGACGCCAGAAGGCGTCCTTGGATGGCTCGAGATCGCCGAGTAGGGAATCCCATCTATCGGACCGATAACCAGAGTCCGAAAATCAAAGTGCTGTATGGTGATGACTTTAATACAAGTACCATCCTTCACCATGCCCATATTTATAGCTGGTTGCGAACGGTTGAATATATATTTAATTATTTTCAATCGGCTGTTTAAGTTTATGAAGGATTTGCAACTAGGTTAGTAGTTATTTTTATAGCAAATGTAGTTGTACGAAATTTCTTTCCACACACTGTTTAAACGAGATGAACCAAAGGCAAAAGACACTCGTTAGAATATACACCGTATATGGTAATACACACAGGTTTAATCTTAGAATTGTATATTGCCATAGTTACTGCTTATCCATGCTATCGTATACCAGCTTCTATAATGAAAACCTGCTATGTTTTTTTTGTTCACAATAACTGTATTATAAACACACAACAATGTTTTAAGCCAATTACAAAATTAAATGTCTAAGATTATTTTAAATATTCTCAAACTCTCATATATGTACCATTGTTTGTAAGAACGACGTTTCTTTTATTATGATTATGTTCCCAATTGCCCTGTACGATGACCATTGCATCGTTAATGTCGAGAAACGCCTTGCAAGCTGGAAACCTTGTGCAACACCATTTATTACCATTCTTCCTCGCGTATCTCTTATAAAACGTATAACCATCGTACAAAACAACTTTCTTTCCGTTCACCATTGTAATGAGTTGAGCTGTAACAAATGTATTATATGTAAAGAAAAACCAAGCGGTGGTCGAGGAGCCGCGGGTAAAACGAGGAAACCAAAATGCTAAATACAATAGCCATCCTGAAGAGTGATATTCGCCATCTCGCACTTCGTTATCGGGCTGGTTAAATTACCTTCACTCTCTCTTAATGCCAGAACTTCTCGAGACTTAACAATAAGAATATTAAATAGACTATTTATTATTAGCTAATGTTAGAATCTACAACTGGCAACATAAAGCTTCGCAGACGTTGTCAAGCCAGTTACTACATGACTTTGTCAACTTTACATATATTCAAGGATACATTTTCCAAACCTTCAAAGTTAGTCTTTTTATCTTTATATTATCAATCTGCGGCTATGAACATTGTTGTTTTGGTATATATACTACCAGAGAGTATTCTTTTCGTTTCGTTCTTCTTCTCATCTTTGCACTCATCGTCTATTAAAAAAATGTAAATTGATGTAAATGTTAATATTATTATGAGTGTTTTGTTATAGTGAAATTAAAGAAAACTATACTTAATAACACTCTTTTAATCAAATCATGACACAGTACTTTATAATTGTAATTAAAATATTTTTTATACATTCTTACTATTTACTATTTAAGTATTTAATATTTTAATACTAAGTGTGGATTCTCCACAACTTGCAGTCTGTTTATCCTGCTGGCAATGGTAAAACCAATGGGAAAAGACTAAGTTTGAGAAACAACTTTGAAGTTTATTTTTATAAAATATCAAATAATGAATGTCAATAGTCTGGTCTATGTCCAGCAGTGGACGTTTAACGAAGATGATGATGAATACCGACAGGTTATAGGTTTTTTCACATATTTTTCATGTCTACGAAGTTATTATTTTTGTCGCTTGTGTCCACTACTGAACATAAGCTGCTGATCGAAAAATAATCTTCCTTTAATAATTTTTTTTTTTTATAACATCTGAGAGGCTAACGAGCAAGACGGGTCACCTGATGGTAAGTGATTCACCGCCGCCCACGGTCACCAGCGATGCCAGTGCGTTGACTACCCTTAAGATAAGAATATGCTCTTTTCTTGAATAACCCAATGTCGCAGTTGTTGGGGAAGACCGAATAATATTAGTATTATTATTATAATAGTATTTGCTGTACTTGGCTAGTAGCCTTTCTCGACACTCTGAGTGTAACAATGGGGATATTAATGTATTTTTTTTTTCAAGAAAACGGCTGCCCAATAATTTACTTTTTACTGATTTAGATTATATCTGAAACCAATAAAAATAAATGGTTAATGACAATGTAAATATTATATAGTAGTGCATAGGATACGATAATCGGTTGTTAACGAGAGCTGTCTGCTTGGTGCTTCAGTAATTGACGATTTTAATAATACATAATAATTGTCCAACTTATTACAATTTATATAAATGAAGCCTTTATATAGATTTTAAATAGTATAAAACATTATCCTGTGATCATCTGAAGTTTTCTTTACCTTGGTATATTTCCCGCTAGCACAGAGAACAAGTATTTTCTTATCGTGACCGTTATGTTCAACGAATCCGCCTGTAAGGTTGTTGCTATCGTCTAAGCATATGTTTGCTTTGCATTTCGGAAAGCGTGTGCAGACCCATTTGAAGCCCGACTTGAGCTTGTATCGGTAAAAGAATGTGAAGCCGTTGTATAGAAGACATTTCTTTCCGTTTTCCATTGTAATCATTTTTACTGAAAATGTATCTTTGCTATAAATTATATAACATTAATACTCTGCCTTTATTTATCGAAAATCAAAAACAAGTATATTAAATCTATATATCACACCTTATATTATATGTGAAATATACAATTTAATGCGGTACAAAAAAATTGGTATTTTTGTATACCATGAGACGACGCGATGAGCATAGCATTGACCGATCCCTCCTGGTGTTAAGTGATGATGTGGTCTAAGGTGGTAAAGCGCATCAAAAAAAGGAACAATGTGATTTAAACAAAGTTAAATGTTTCTTTTGTGTGAAGGATTTTTTTTATGCCACGAGGTGAGTCAAGACATTTCTGATAGTAAGTGATTACTGAGTCAAGATGGTATACACAACACCACATTGCGATCGTCGTCTTGGGACATAAGGTGTTAAGTCGTGCTATCCCAGTATTTTCACTAGCACCCGTCAAACCGGAACACAGTAATGTTTGCACATTACTATTTGCCGGTAGAAATAGTAGCTGCGGTGGTAACTATATAGAAAGTCTCTGGCAAAAGAGACCCATCACCATTAAGTAAAATAAGTAGTATTGAACTCGTCTATATATGTAAGTACAAACAAAAAATCTATATTACAGCAATATAAAATGGATTAGAGCTAAAGACTTAAAAAGTATTCTGCAATCAAAATAACATAAGTAGTGCAAAGTATTAATAAGGGACAGTGTAGGTAATATATAATAGACTACAAGTGGTAGGTACCCGTTACTATCTAAATAGGTACTGTCGCAGAAGCACATTACTGTGTTCCGGTATGAAGGGTATTGTATGCTAGTAAAATTACTTGAGTAACGACGCTTCTCAAGGCGATGAGCACAATGTGGTTCGGCGTATACTATCTTAACTCAGTAATCACTTACCATCAGCAACGCCTTGACTCGCCTCGTGGCATAAAAAAAATGGTTCACACAAAATAAACATTTAAATTTGTTTCAATGACATTGTTCTTATTTTTCTCCACCGGCGTTAAGGTATCTCTTTGGTGAAATTATTTTAAAATATAATATATTATACATAGTATGTCCAGCAGTGCGCTAGTAGCTAGTGATTATAATGATGATAACAAAAATGTTAGTTAGTTAAATATAACATGTTTTACCGCGTAAGATGAAACGTTTACCTGATTCTGAGTGTTACACCCAGTTATAACAATATGGTGCAATTTGGATTGACAAACACTGTAATATATAGTACGGTCATCGCTTTTAGACATAACATGTTAAATACTACTACCCCATTAATTTCATAGGTTACATTCATGAAACCGGAACATAACGGTATTTGCACACTACCTAGAAAGACATGTGAATTCACCTACAACTGGTAATAGTTATACAACTGGTTATACAAAATTATGACATTTCCATAAAACCACAAGTTTACCTTTCATACGCAGCTGTTATTTGAAAAGAAAGTTGATAATAAAAATAGAAAAAGAAAAACAAGGAAAGCGAAGAGGAATCAATGTAAAGTTTAATATAATAAGAACTTACAAGGAAAACTTACAATACTTTTTTTTTAATTACATCAAAACTGGAAAGCCCCTTGACTGTCCTAGTGGAAAAAGATCCCAGCCCTAGGAACCTTAAGTGGGCCGTTTAAAATTTCAATACATTAAAGAATTTTGTATACGAATCATATGTTGTGTTACATCAATTTGGATACATCAACTTAGTAATAATTTTCTAGTTAACAAACAAATGAGTAAAAAGTATGAAAACTTACATATATATACATATATTGTTAGTTAAAAATTTTTGTCATATTTATTCGAAATGAAATGTTCACTTTATCTGGAATTGAAATATATTATAGTACATGAGGAATGTATACATTTTTGTGACTACTAATTAATACATTCGCAGATACTCCAAGATCAAGATCCCTTATACTCTAAGATCGTTAAGAATAAACGACATGTTTGGAAATAATTAAAACCGCTTTAAATAATAGTGCGGTTCAAGTCAAAATAATATTTATTGAATAGTTTAGTTCAACTTAAACATCATGATTGTAAAATTAGAGGTTTGTTGAAGTAAATCTTAATGTGAGTTCCATCTTTTGTCTGGTGATATGCGAAGGTAGTTAGGCTCGTGGTTATGTTCCAAACGGCTACGAGCTATTGAAACAACGCCATCGCTTAGGTATACGACAGCGTTGCATTTTTTCTTCAAAGCAGAACACCTCCACCTCGATTCTGTACTTTTAGGTCCGTTGCTGCTTTTGTGGAAAGTGTATCCGTGTATCATTAACAGTTTTCGTCCATTCGCTAAATTAATAAATTGTGCATCTGTAAAAATGAGCAAAGAACGATTAAACATCTTGTTAGAATGCATATTAAAGAAATCATGGTTTGTTTAAAAATAATATTTTGAGTTAATCTAAAAAAACTACTAAAATGACTTTTCTTCCGAGTTAACTAATACACAAGAAATTTCAATCGATACACAAGGAATTGGTGAATAATTAAAACTTAAAACAATAACCTGTATATTTAATAAGCTTATCTTCTAAAACATTCACAATTTAACTATAATCGACATAAATATACGTTTATACAATCTAACTCTTATATATTAACACTCACAATTACGCAGGCAGATTTACGAAATGAGAGTCATAGCTGTCAATAAACTCTATAACTGTTCCTCCAACACAAATGGCATAGGAATCCAATCATTGTCTTCCATTTCACGAAACAAGTAGAATGGTTTTTTGGCTTATTAATGCACGGTAACTTTCGAAAGAGTTATTGGGGTCTTTAGTACGCAATAAAGGAGTTCATCACAAAGTTTTAGTAAGTGGAAATCTTATAACTCCGTATTGCTTTCAGATCGCAAGTACTTTTATATAACCCAACAATACAAACAAAAGGTACATTGGTGTGTAAACATAACAATGTTTCAGTTTAATGCGCTCTGTAACGTGAGTGGTTAAATTAATGAGATCAATAATTTCATATCTTAGAGTAATATGTGCAATATGCAGTTGTGTATTTTAACTCGGTTGTTATCTAAGTGTATAATTTTCCACCTGTTCCTAACCAGATTTAGTTAGCGGTATTAATCGAGTCCATAAATCGCCTGTATCCTTTATATTTTAAAGTAGATACCCGTTTTAGTTAATTTGTACATGGGACGCTCGTGAACACTGTGCAATAGTCTGCCCTTGATAATCCGGTCCTCGCAAAGGTGCACCTGGGCGCTGCATTTCTTCTTGACACTGGAACACCGCCACCTGGAGATACCGTTTCCGATTTCTGCGTCCCTATGGAAAGTGTACCCGTTAATCATCGCAAGTTTTCTTCCATTCGTAACTGTGATGTAATTTACTGCGGAGGAAAAGACTATGGTTTAATAAAAACTTGTGTTGAACTTGATGGGTAATATGTAACTGTTTCTGTGTAACTAATTACTACTACAGAGGCTATTTTCCAGTCCTCATGCATTTATAGTAATAAGACTTTTAATTACTCTACAATTAGACAAAGAGAAAGGTGTCACAAAAACAATAAAACTTTATTTAACTTACATAAAATTCATAAATTTTGTTTGTCTTTGTTATCCTGTGGAAATCTTCAAAACACCCGGACCAATTTTTGGCAGGAATTTATGAACGTCATCACCTTCAGACTTAAATTATCAAGTGTTTTTCCGTAAACACTTGTTATATGTTTATATCTTGACGTTTAAGAATAATTATTGAAAAAAAAAATCGTAACCAGTAATTTAAAAAAGAGAGTATTTAAATATGTAAGAGGAGTCTGAATTTGAAGATCAATTACTGCATTACGTTTGTTTTCCGCTCATCGTACTCTTCGTGTGTTAAGTTCATGTTCTGCATCACAACGTTGATTACCGTCATCCAGCATGTAGACTATTCTTAAAAAAAATATTGTGGTAACTCTTAACAGACCTATTACGCCATATAAGTGGTAATGTAATTTAACTTCTTTGGCCCAACGACGCGTATATGGCAGCAATAAATAACTTGATTTAAAAAGGTTTACAGCTACTCTTCATACGAAGAATAGCTGGATCTGGTGAAAAGTAAACTTGAAATACTTCCGGACCGTTAAAGGTTAAAAAATTAAATAAAAAAAAATCAACTTAAACAATAAAGTTTTGTATTCATAAAAAAATTTATGTTAAAAGAAAACAAACTTTAAACTAATACAAATGTAAAGAAACAATAACAACAAAAAAATTTTAAATTACCCTCATAAGTTAACTGTAGTAAGTTTATAACAGTTGTGTGTTATGTTGTTACTATGTTAAGTTGTATGTGTGCCAGTTTTCAAAGCACAAGCCGGGGCAGAGAGGCGGCTTGTCGGCGCAGCTCTTACAACGGAATGCGGTTTCTTTCCTAATATTTCTTTTGTAACACCATCTGCATCTTAAGAAATGAGATTTCTTTCTCTCTGTATTAGGCGGAATTTTCTCTTGGAAATGTTGAATTCCAAATAGCTGATTTGACACCGCATGCCCGTTTCCTGAACTTGACATGGTGGATCCTAATAAAGAATAAATAATATCTTCTTTAAAGTATCGTGTACATACGTTATGTATGTTTCTTACGCAGCTAATGTGAATAATATATGTACGTAGATGGCGAAATTGAATTTTTTAACCATTGACAACCACATGTCATTTAAATGTATTTACGACATTTATTGTATGAAGCTTTAGTATGTATTTATTTATACTTTATTTGCAACAAACAAAACAAGAGAGAACAAATATGTATGAAAGGGATATAGTAAACAAAAAGGCGTACTTAATATCACAAGGCACTCTTTTCAAGTCAATCTTTCAGAAAAGAATATACAAATAGGTGCCAAAAAAAATTTCATAATACTGTAAATACAGACATGGATATCCATATAAATTACATAAGAATTATATATATTCTTTACAGTAAATATATACATATATGTATTTAAACATACTCTCATATACTATAACATAAATTAAAAATTCATTGAACATAGGTTTATTGACCGTGCTTAACAAAGAGGTTTATACCGCGTCCGCGAAAGGGTTAAGTGTTAACCGTAATTAAATCACAGTAAAGTTTAATCATAAATAAAACACCTAAACTTTAACATATGTTCCAGCTTCGGTGATGATGTATTTGGGCGGTTCGTGCGAATGATGCCCTTGCATTCTAAGGACGATATCCTCGTGGGTGGAGACGACAAGGAAAGCGTTGCTTCTATCTTTTTTCCTAGACGAGCATTGTCATCTGGTGCCTTCCGTATATTTAACACCACCGATCTTGTGAAAGGTGAAGCCGTTAGCCATTAAAAGCGTTTTCCCATTCGCTAACTTTATTAACTGTACACCTGCGAAATAAAATAATCTACTACTAACAAATAAAAACGAAAACATGAAATATATTATAAATATATTTATTTCATATCTCATTTTTGTGTTGTATGGTAGTTTTCACAAAATAAAATATTTAAACCAAAATCCTAGTAATATCTTCCCTTTCTTGGCGTGCGTCCGTGCAGAATGGGATGTCGCTATGCCAATTTAATTAACAGACGCCTTTGTTTATGTCACCCGAAAAAAAAAACGCCTTTGTTTATGACACGATTATTCTTATATTAAGCATTTCATTGAGATAAAACCTTTAGTTGCGGATGCAACGGGTAACTACTAGTTTTATAATATAACTATACGTATATTACTTTTTTATGAGCATATTGTATAAGTGTAGTATTAGAAATATAATTCTGTACACAAAGCAATATATTAATTAATGTGCTTCACATTGTTTTAAAGAAAGCATTGAAAATAGTACATTGAATCTAATGAAAACATTAGCCATGAAATTGAGATATTGGTGGGAACACTTTTCAACAATAGTTTAGTAACTTAGAGGTATAAGATAAGAGGTCTCATTACCTTACCATTTTAACTAAATACATCACTTTAAAAAACATATAAACTATATCGTGTTACGGGAATAAAGGATGGGCTACAACTTACAACCAAAAACCTACAACCACTGAAAAGTTCCTCGATTGTCTAAATAATAGCACCATTCTCAGAGAAAAAATTTATTTCATTAAATGAAAAACTATTAAAACTTATCGACATTAAATCATCTATTAAAAATTTAACTAGTACATTACTTTCGTTCTCAACACCATTCAAACAAAATAAGCAACTTCGAAATCGGTTCAACCGTTAATGTACAAATAGGTCAGATACATTGATACACGATAACGTTATCACATTCCTATTTTATGTCAGTGGTCAAGAAACTGATAAGTAATCAACAGAATTAAATATGAACAAAGGAGCTGAAAAAGTTTTAAAAAGTAAAAGAATCCTGCATAGTAATAAAAATAATAGTATATATTATAATATGCGAGCTGAAGCAAACAACGCAGTGTTTGAACATTTTTTAAACCCTTCCACATAAATATAAACAAAATCTTTTTTATCTTAAGCTATCAAGGATAAGGAATTTTTTGTATAGATCCAAGTAGTTGAAATTTAAAGCATCATCTGCCTGTAAAGGTAAATTCCCGTCCACGAACTTCAGTAAAACAACTTAACTACTCTTAAACTTTAACGTATTGTCCCATTTTAGTGATTCTGTACGGCTGCGGATCATGATTGTGTACCATAACAGACTTCGTGATCACGTTCTGCTTAGATACGTGTATGTAGGCTTTGCACTTTTTCGAAAATAATTTTGAGCAGGCGAACCTTGTTCCGCCCTCGCGTATTTTCCCGTTCTTGCTGTACGTATGCCCGTCGCACATTAGCAACTGTGCACCTGATGGTGTGGTCACATACCGCACTGAAATAACCAAGGAAGGTCTGAGTTAACTGAGCTGCCACATTTTAACTCCCACCTGGACTTACAATTTGATCCTCCATAACTTGTTGAGTTTGCTTAGTGATAAGATATTTCAAAACCAGCAAACTAACTACCATAGTATTAGCAGTTGGAAACAACTTTGACGTCTTCGGGCCAGTACCATGTAAAACAAAGTATTACTGAAGCACGATCATTCAAGATCTTATGTTACTTGACTCCATGTAAAATTAAATAAATATACGACTAATATCGTAGATAAAAAAAAGCAAATAATCATGGGAAAAATATTGTACTCTTCAAGAGGTAGTGAAACAGCTCCCTTTGATTATTAGTCCTTTTAATTAGGTGATGTTAATTCAAAATGAGGATTTTCAAGTATTTTTTTTATTAATTATTGATAAATAGTGTTTAAACAAATAAATATTAAAATAAAATTTATGTTTATTATATTACTCGTATACCATAAAAAGTACAACTAACATAGTACAGTATTTTCTTTCTATTCATATTATTACGCGTTTTAACATTTTAAAATATTTATTATTAGTATTATATTTATAAATGATTTCTGAAAACAAAGATCATTAACATGTGACGACAGTCTCAGATTTTTAGCCGACGCCTCGAGTCTTAAAATGACATCATTAAGTCAGTAATTTGCTGCCTTCTGTCGCAACTCGAGACGCTAATTTACACTTTTACATATAAATAAATATCTCATAATAAAAAACCAGGTCATTGCTATCCGGAAACTAATCTCTCCTTATGTTGTGGACAACCCCAGTATACGCTCAAAGAGGTTTGGCTCCTCTTTTCTTAAAAGAACAGCTAAGGAGCGGAACAACTTATCGGCGTCTGTGTTACCATCCAAATACGGTGTGGGTATCTCCAAGAAAAGAGTGAACAGGCACTTACTAGCCTATATATATAGCGCCTTACCAGCATATACTACATCATCACTTAACATCAGGTGGGATCGTGGTCAAGCATTGATCTGTACTTTTATAAAAAAAATCATTTTTTAGCGAGAGGTGAAAAACAGTGATGTAAGGGAAAGGTACAGTGATAAGTTATATTTAATAAAACGCGATCTGTTAATATTGTGGTATCCACTTGTCTTCGGTGATTTATATCTAACACCAGTAAAATTCTTAGGTCTGAAGTCTAGGATTTCTAGGAATTTAAAATAATAGACCTCGACCGTTAGACTATTGGCTGTATGCCAAAATTTCTAGCTGAGAGAGAACGTAACAGTAAGGTTGGCTACGACCCAAAGACTGGGATCGATAGCGGCGGTGATCATACCATACCTACTGTAGGTGGAATTTGTACATCTGAAAGTATAATGAGATTTTTCTTACTGGTGGTAGGTCTCTGTTGCCGGAGACTGTCTAGGTAGGTATCACCGCAGTTACAATTTCTACCACCAAACAATAATGCGTAAACATTACTGTATTCCGATTTGAAGGGTGTATAATAAAGAAATTACTGGGGTATTCAGATTGAACACCTATATCTCAAGGCGACAAGCGCTATGTGGAGCTGTGTGTATCATCTTAATCAGCGCCACGTTGTTATAAGTAAGCATATCACTCTCTATCAGGTTGTTCATCTCGCTCGACGAATAAAAAAAAATATTTAAAATATTATTATTTACCTTCATTTAGAGTCCAATTTCACTACGACATATTTACTAAGGGTCCCAAGTTCGATTTATTAGAAAATTGTATGGTATACACAGAAAATTAAGATGATGTGAACATAGCAGTAAAATAAATAAAATAAACAGTAAAATAAATAACATAGTATAATTATCTGTAACAATTAGACTGTAACTTGTTCCATTAAACCATATGTAGTACCCACAAAGCAGAATAGCAGATTTTAATAATATAAATACTGTTAACAGAAATTTAATCACATTGCTTAAATGATACTAGGTTGCTAAGGCTGATACAAAACGTGAATGACCTGAGCAAAGATAATCGTCTTTTAATAATGTAACTGTAATTTTATTCTCAACTCAATACTACAAAAAAGCAGCTGAAATAGTGACTGCAAACAACATAAGAGTACTTAACTTCACCTTATTTTTTCATAGTGTTAAGTGACAGACTATAGATGGTGGAGCACATTCGCACCAAATACCCTGACTCTCATAAGCCGACAGTCGGAATAATATTCTTCATTATCATCAACAGCCTGCGGCAGTCCACAGCTGGACATGAATCTCTCTTAAGGAACGCCATTTAACTCAACCTTCGGAGTAATATTCTTACGATATCAGATTTATAAAAAGGTGATAACTAACCCAAACAGACTCGAAAAAACCTTACCACCAACCAAACTACAAATGTGAATCTTGGTCGTTAGGGCAACACTGGGAAGATTAAAGATTTATTGATAAAAAAGTAATTTTGTAATTGGAGTACAGCTTTTATACTTTTATATGCCAAGCGCCTAACTGCATGTAGTTTGGCGGTTTGTGAAAATGTTCCCCGTGTAGGGACACCACCGTGCTAGTCTCTTCGTTGAAGGTCAATGAGGCCAGACAACCGTTGCCTTGATTGGAGCACACCCACCTCACGCCGCCTCTCCGCTTGGCGCCGTTACGGTGGAAAGTAAATCCTCTGATCATAATGAGTTTCTTTCCTGACCTTAGACGAATTATTTGAGCTGAAGAAATTACATACAATATTACAAAAAATTGTCTAATAATTATATTATAAATTAAATTTTACATCACACATAGATATATTATAATTTTGTGTATTAGTAGATAAAAATTATAAAAACAAATAAGTATATATAAGCATAAGCAAACAAAGTCTCCTACTATATATAGTCCGTGGAATAAAAGCGTATATTTAATAAAAAAAAATATATAATTTTGAACATATTAAACTTATTTATAAGTAAGCAATTTATTGAAATAAAAAAATTATAAGGTAAGTTATAATTTGAAGCTAAAATAGGACCAAATGAAAAAGTCAAAAATCTCACGCCTTTTAATTTTGAATCAGAAGATAAAAGCGAAAAATAAAAAGGGGTTTACAGGTCAATAAAAAATAATTATATCATCATCATCATCATCATCATCTCAGCCTATTGCAGTCCACTGCTGAACGTAGGCCTCTCCAATAGATAATTATATGATAAGCATGAATGGTGTACGTTAAGAAAAAATCTACACATTTACATAATTAAATCACTTTTTTATATGTAGTCAAAAACTAGTTTAATCAAATTATATAGATCTAGAGACAATCTGATGTTGAGTTAACGTTGCTATAGTTTCTTTATATTTTGATAACAATTTTCTTAATTAAATTAAACATGAACTATGTAAATGTTTATATATTTAATGATAGCACTAACATAGTAACTAAAAAGGCAAGAAATATATACTGGGTATTAGGAGACCGCTTTAGAAAACGGCGTAAGACGATAGTACTAATGACCACCTTTGATGATGGTACGAGAAAAAATCTATCCTGATTAAAAAATATATCATATTTTTAAAACGCTTTATTAGCGTTATATACAATATAATAAAAATAAAATACTAGCATAGTTTTTAAGATTTTTACTAACATAATATGGATCTTCGTTATCCGAAATAAAGACATATTATTTATTTATATACGCTCTATCATGTTAGTAGAGCTAAATGAAACGTCAGTTTGATAAAAAATACATTATTTTCTTTAGAAAAATCCAGCAATGAAACACAAAATCAAAAACAGCTGATGCTCGGGTCAATGAACGCACAGACGCGCTGGGCCCGTGGCTCTAAAGAATAAGGATCCAATTGAATTGAGTCGCTAGCTGCCGGCTTTGCGTTTCATTGCAGGTTTTTTTTTTTAGTAAAGTTGTGTATTTTTTATGAAACTATCGTTTCATTTAGATGTACTAACAGGATGGAGTGTAATTAAAACGTTATAAAAATATGACTATTTTTAATCAGGATAGATTTTTTCCGTCCCATCATCAAAAGGTGTCATTAGTACTACCGCCTGTCTTCGTTATCGGAAACGGTCCCTTATCCATAGTCTCCCAGTATATACTTTTTTTAGTAATGTTTAGAGATTCCTATTTAATTTCTGTTTTATAAAAAATCCATGTTTTGTGATCATGTATGAGGGCGGTACGTGGTTGTGTACGACATTGGCTTTGATGATCACGTCATCTTTGGACATGTGCACATACGCTGTACATTTCTTAGATATACGGTTGCAGCAGGCGTACCGGAGCCCGTTGTCCCTTATCTTAGCATTCTTGCTGTATGTGTAACCGTCGAGTAGCAATATCACCGAACCGGATACCGTTTTCACGTATTGACCTGTAGTAATAAGTAAACCAATGGTTGTAGTCCTCGTCATCAGTACACTGATATTTTTATAAATAAAACCTTGACGGGTAAACTATAGTTTCTCAATACGCACTGTTATAAAAATACCTTACTGAAAATGGAAAAGGAAGACAGGACAAGACAGAGTTTAAATAATTAATAATATGAAAAAGCTGAATATGTATAGATAATTTGTTTGAGAAATTAATGAAATTAGTAATGATTTACACAGAAGTTTTCTTTATATATATTATCTGTATTTTTCGAGACATGTAATGCAAAATTATTGAGACCTGGAGCCTACACTTGCATACTTCCATAAGATGATATGAGCGTCATCAGTACAGAGTGAACCTGTTGGTTAAGTTGCTTTATATATGAAAAGAAAATTGTGTATTTTCATATAGTTTTATTTGTAATTCCTGTTTTCTAAACAAAAAAAAAATATTTAAAAATCTAAAGTCTAAAATAGTAACCCTTTTTGGTTTTAACGTACTTATGAGGTGGGTGGTTGTGTTCGTTGATCGCCATGACGATGACATTATTTTCGCTAACATGAACACGCGCTTTGCAACCCTTGTTGACATTGGGACACCTGTACCGTGCACCACCGCCACTTCTGGTGCCACTCTTACAGAACATATATTCGTCTAGGGCCAGAAGCTGCGTACCTTTGGTCGTCGTGACAAAAGCAGCTGGAAAAAATGTCATTACTATAATTTTGACGGAGATTATTTAAAGACCAATTCTTTAGAAGGTACAACAAGCATCACACAAACATCACATCTTACAATATTTTATTGGTATATAATGTTTAATTATATACTAATACTGACAAGCCTGTTTCTCATGTGTTATTAATTTTGTTTTAAATGTTTATAATGGACAATTAAATAAAACATACTAAAACATTGATCAAAGTTTTCATATAATATTAACGTGAATCAGCCTTATAGGTTCTTGATAGTTTTACATGAGAAGAAAAGAAAGAAATGAACTTAAAGACAATTTTAACGCAAGTGTACTGATATGAACGTAAAAATAGTATACGACAAAAAAAATTATTAACTTAATTTTAAAACAGTATAAATTAAACTGACACTAACGTAACCTTTAAGTAAAAATTGTTACTGACTTCTAGTATTATACAGTTTTTATCTTTGTACATAAATTAATAATTTTTTCAATTACATACAACACAACCTGTTACTTAAATAGCCAGAAAGTAAAAATTGTTATTAACTCACTCACTAATATCCTACAGAAGTCTGAAAAAAAATTATTATCTTATTGTTTCTCCTTTGAATAAGTTTGGAAGTACCAGACCATAGAATATTCCTTTTTCCAGTTCATGTAAAAGAGACAAACGGAATTACTATTTCTTCTAAAACTTTAGATGTATATAAAAATAGTGCCGCTGTTAATTACACATTTTCAATACCGCAGAGATTCAAACGGGACTCCATTATAATACCTACCCAAAAGAAAGATCTCCGGTTTGCTAACAAAGAGGTTTAGCTCCTCGATTTAGATAAGATCAGCAAAGGAGCGGAACAACTTCATGGCCACTATTCAACGTCGGTTGGAAGGATCGTACTTAAGCATTGTAACTTAAAAACCATAACTATAATAAATAACAGTATCTCTCTTCTCGTCTTTGCTGTGGCTTTAGTCTTAATCTGGACTCTTTGTAGATTATACATTTAAAGCTCCGTCATACTAATTATAAATGCTCTTGTTGGCTGGCAATGAAAATTTACCACGGTCGGTTTTAGTGTTCTCATCATTTTTGTGATATCCCTCCGGATTTTTTTTCAATTGTTATATTTTATGTATTTTTAAAGTAAAAGCTTTAGTCGTAAATTCATAATAAGTCATCTGTCATCTGCCATCTCTAGCCACAGTTTCCAACTTTCTACTTTACAGTTCTTTCTTATGAATAGCTTTTTTAAAACCAGGTATGTCCTAGATTTTGGTACTCGTAATAAAAGCCACGTGTTACAAAAATCGAGTAGGCTAAAATTTTAACAGTATGAATAGCACAATGTTGTTGTAGTATTAGAAATGCAGAAAACCATAATGGATAAATTTACCTAAAGGGTCTTTTATTTATAATTACATATAAGAATGAAAGAAATTTCACGATGAATAGAAAATTCATTATTTATTTGTAGACAAAGTGAAAAATAGGTATACTGACTAAGTACGCCTATTACACTGTACATGTAAACATTGATAATTAAAGAATCATTACGAAATACATCCGTCTTCTACGTACATTAAAAATATGGATTATTACATTCAATAAAATATAACATAAACGTTGCCGGCAGCAATTATGCTGTTACCGAATGTTATCTTAGATAGGTAATAAGAGCTTTCATAGGAAATTACCTTCTAAAAACCGTAATTACTGTGAGTAAATAAAAGTATATAAAATAATTACAATTTGCTTCAGCTCGTATATGAAAAATATCCTTATTTAATTATCTTAATTGAAGAGTAACTTTATTAAGATACACATTTACTGTCCCAATAAAGGCTACGTATAAAGAATAAACTAAGGTTAACTAGTTATAACCTAATAATTGTTTTACTTATTAAACAGATATTTTCAAATATTTTTAACGATATTTTTATAACTTACTGTAGGTTTCGGAAAGAAAAGTAAAGATGTGTTAATAAAAAAAATTTACACAAATTTCTTATAATTTCCTTTAACGCCGTTATTTTTTGGTTACAAGTTGTAAAAAGATACCTTTTAATATCTAGAAGTTGATTATTTACTCTATTCTGATAGTTACTATGTACAAATAAACAGTTCTCTTATTACTAATAAGGAGAAGACAAAGCCATTTGTCTACCATACTACCCTAATAAGGGTTAGGGGTTGTGTAACAGCTGAGATATGTCTAAAAAATCTGTTGTTCTTGGAACAGCGGTATCTACACGATGATTTATTTCACTGGAAGCTTATCTTTAATGAAGATCGAATTCTCGCAGGATCTAACATTTCTATGAGACTACGTTTTTTTGAGTGTATGAACGCCTTACAAATTACAATCAATAACAATTGCATCTTAAACTTACGGGAACGATACTTCATGGAATCTTTAACTCCTTATCTTAATGCAACACAAATATAACAAATATTCTGAAATGTAAAAGATAAACTCATTTTCAAAGCAAAAATATATCACTGTGGTTATACCGGAAAGTAATTATGAGCCATATAATAAAAGATAAAAAGTACTCATATCATTAATAGTAAATATAAAAAATTATACAACAGTAACATAGTAAATAAAAAAAGGACTAAGATATGCACCCTGTGGAACGCTAGAAGCAAACACTTTTCCAGGTAGGTATTACGTCACAGAAAACAAAATTTCAGGAGTTTATATTAACAAATATTAATGTGGTAACTGTAAACTGTAAAAAAAATACAAATTACCCAGTTTATATAATGAATTAAAACTATAAATCCTCTCGGAAACTTTTCAATGAACCGCTCATAGGTGAATAATAAAGCCTTATATATCCAATCTACATTTCTTCATGAATACATTCTATAACGTAGATACGATAATGCAGGAATTCTGTACAATGAATTTTTTTTTTTATTCAATATGCTGACGAAACGAATAAATCGTTCACCTCATGGTAAGTGATACGTTTACACATAATAAAGTGGTGCTGGGTAAAATGGTGAGACAGCACCAAATTGCGCTCGTCGCTTTGAGACTTAAGGTGTTAAGTCTCGTTACTCCAGTAATTTTACTAGCATATAGCACCCTTTAAATCGGAACACAGTCATGTTTCTACTTTACTCTATGGCGGTAGAAATGCGACGGCGGTACCTACCCAGATGGTCTCCAGCAACAAAGTCCTACCACCGATATTGTTTTTGGCTTGCGATGTATATATTAAAAGTATGTAGGAGCTCTCGCTTTAATTCATTAACTTCTTTAACTCCACAGGGTAAAAGCTTTGGCTTATTACTTTGGTTTTTAATTAAATAGAAAATAAAATCTTACACTTTCGGTCCTTTAAGCTTCAACATTTTGTCAACATTTACAGTGTTGTTTACCGCCCTCGGTATATGGTATTCTCCGGTTGGAGTTTTAACAAAATCTGGGTCGTGGCTGTGACATGAAAACGATTTCAATACTATACTGTCCCTGCTTACGTGGACGTAAGCTTTACATTTTTGGCTGTGGGCACGTGAGCAGGAGTACCTCGAGCCACCGTCGCGAATTTTGCCACTTCGAAAGAACGTGAAGTTTTTATATAGCAAGAGCATACGTCCCCGTGTCGAAGATATAAACTTAGCTGTGAAACAAAAATAACCAAGCTGTAGTTAGAGACTGGAAAGGAGTTACAGGCAACATGGCATTTTATTTTTTCTTTTAAATATTTATTAAACCAAACTAGTGTCATCTAAACGTGCAACAGGCAATTTGAAAATAACAAAATCAGCAATTATATTATATTCATTAACAATAACTAATAAGTGTATAAAGTCTTTTAATAAACTAACATTTATATTCTAATAGATGTAAAATACATGAACTTTCTTTTTTTATAATCCTGCTTATTCATAGACAGAAAACTGTGTACATTAGTTAATAGATAGGTCTCCTAATGGTCTTTTGTTTTTACCATTTAAGTATTAACTAACCTTATTTAAGAAGTTCAATTATTTAAAAAATCGAAAACTTTTTTTCCTACCGACATAACAAACAATCTATGCTGTTTAACAATATAGTTCCTAGAATATCCCCTGATTCCCAGCAGTGGAAATATAAAGTGAGCTACTATTCCGGAAACTTCAACTACTAACGTTAAGTATTGACTTATTTTAAATGGGTTTTTAATAAGAACAAAAAGTCTCTCTTGATACAAACATAAATTAATTTCTTTTAAGTTATTTATTTGTACAATACTGGTAATGAATACATAATAAAGAACTGAAAATATTTAACCAACAAAATTAAAGAGAAAAATAGAATCAGTTACAAATATATATATATTAAAAGTATAATATAAGATTTTCTAAACAGTTACAATTTAATATTTAATGTAAAAGCCGCTTGAAGACCTGATGTATCTGTTAGGCATGTGGTTGTGCTCTGTGACTGCGTGCAGGATGACATCATCCTTGTCCACGTGGAGGAAAGCCTTGCAGCCCTTATGCCTACTGGAACAGGTGTACCGGAAACCACCGCGCCGGATGAAGCCGCTTTTATAATAGGAATACTCGTTCAACATCAGCAATTTCGTGCCGCTCGTAAGCGTTATGTATTTAGCTAAAAACATATCTGGAAATGAGAACCGGCAAGTAACTGATATAATTTTATTAGTAGCAGGTGGATCTGTCTGTAGCCGTCTAGGTAGATGAACTGTTCATACAATGGGTTAATATTTGGGCTCGATTTCATATGATGTTAAATGACAGTCACCCATAACACTGGCTTTCAAACACGAACAGTCCAAACACAGCATTGCTACCATGGTTATAGATTCACAACAGGACGGTATTAGCTAGCTAGGCTGATTCGAAAGAACCCTACCACAAACCAAACTCACCCCAAGTGTTGCTCCCAGAATCTAATCAGGGACCTTCGTAGTTAATGACGGGCCCTTACGTATAGAAACCAATATAAAGTGCCTAGGTCTTCCCGATAGTCCTGGACCAAGGAAAGCCGAGCAAGCAAGAGGTAATCTTGTAGAAGGCGACTAAAATGGTTTTTGCAGACTCTAGGGGCTCATTTAGCGGGACAGAGGTGGACGCCAAAAATGTCGCATCTAAGCGGGGCTACTAAGGTTACGGCATTTCCTGGGATGGTCTTAGGATTAATACAGGTAAGCATTGTAGAAAATCCGGGGATCCTGAGAACCCATTTCAGGGATGACAACCGAGGGGGTTTTAATGGGTATGAATCCTACGTAAGTCCTCCCCGAAAAGCAAGGTATTTTGTGATGATTTCACTACGATAAAAAGGACTGCGAAAAGTTTATACAAGACAGCGTGTTTTTTTATATCATGGTAGCAAATATGCTATGTTTACTAATACATAGCCCCCGAAATAGAGCTAAGATTAGTTGCTTCACAAACAGATCTCTTAAGAGAAAAATCAGAAGTGTCAGAAATTTAAAAACAATGTGGTACAATAAAATAATTTTAATTCTACAAACACAACATATAAATAAACAACGTGTACTAATGCTACTTTAGCGCAGTGAGATCGTTTTATTATAACGTAAAATTTTATTAATTTTAACAACAAAACAGAATATTTCGCCATAGTTATACCTATTACTGTTCTAAGATTTCTTTGGTAAACATCAGTCAACATTGAAGTGGCGTAAATAAAAAAAATAAACTATCACAAAACTTAATCACAATTCTTCAATAAATTCAAACATACACACTCATATGTATCTCATTAAAATCACCCATATACATCACAACACTAACATTAAGCGTTTGCATTAATAATTAATCGTATAGTTTTATATCTAACAGTACAACTATCACAAATAGACTAGAACTGATAATTTATCTAGAATTTTACAGTCAAACTTAAATTGTTTAAATCTAGATATAATTGTCTGTCTGTAATAATTAAAATATTATTTGGTGATATTAAATGCGATATACGTAGCAAACCGTGCTCATAAATGTTTATATATATGATCTGTGATATCAACGGGATTGTTTATTGGATGGGGTGCCGAAAGGGCTGTGCGTGTGGTTCATGTTGCTCCTGACGATGGTCATGTCATCCGCCAAGTGCAGATAGGCTTTGCATTTGTGCCATCGGTTCTTCGTGCAGCCCCATCTGAAGCCGCTCCTCGTTCGGCTCTGTTTATAGTATGTGAAGTTTTGAAACACCAAACGCTCCTTACCGCGCGCCGTCATGAATATATTAACTGGAAAAAAAAATTACAACACCGTTATAACTATTACAAAAGACCGCCAATAATATACTATAACATACATAATTTTTTTTTGATTAAAAATAATACAACTTAATCGAGTTACGTTGATGGTTCAAAGTATTCAATGAAGTTGTTTACTTTATTTGAACCGAGACAAAGGAGTTTTTAAATTCGCTTCGAACATTAAGAAAAATATTATGGAGAAGATCTTACCGTAGTATTACAGCATCATTACCAAACCTTACTTCTATCACTTTTAAGAGTAGTAAATTTTGTAAATCACTTATTGTAAAAAGCAAGCCGTTGCGTTTGTTATCAATACAGCTTCATATATATCAACAACACCACGACCGAGTATATTCGTAACAAATTAAAAAATATATTAAACTACATATTTATTCAACCATTTGGATGTATATGACGAGCCTGTTTCGTCATTGGAAATAAACATCTTAACCAACCTTGTATACATTTACTTGTTTTTTAAATAAAATTTTGTTTATATTTATAAAACAAATTTATTCATCATGATATTAGAGTAAAATTTCAAATAAATAAAGACTCAAGGGTTAAAAACATTTGTACTGGCTACACAAAAAAAATTAATCTATGTGTAATTACTCTTCAAGGGGTACCGTGTTACATCGTAATAAGTTCCTTTTATTGTTTTCCTATATTTCGGCGGTTCATGGTCGTGTTTCTCTATAACTTTCTCTATATCTAAGTTGGCAGACACCAGTAGATACGACTTGCAATCGCGCCAGGTACAGTTCCATCTAAATCTGCCCCTACTCTCGCCTTGGTTTTTATAAGTATACTTTTTATACATTATTAACTTTTTCCCATTAGCTAGAGCAATCAAATCTCCTGAAAGGAAAGATTTCAAACGAGGAAATTGTAAGTCTATTTCTTTTAAACATAATATAAAATTATTATTAGATTGAGGATGTGTGTTGATTCAAAAATATCACTAAATAACAAAACTGTATTTACATTAATAGTTTATTGTGTTTTTAATTACATGCATTCGATAGACAGACTAGTTCTTTGTCTTTGTGACCAGAGAACGTCAAGGTAAATACCACCGCAGCTCATATTTCTACCATCAAACAGTAATTTGCAAACATTACTGTTCTCCGGTTTGAACGGTGCTGTAAGCTATTGAAATTACTGTGATAATGAGACTTAAAACCTTGCGTCTCAAGGCGACGAAATGTGGTGCTGTGTATACTATCTTAACTCTTACCACTTTATTGTGGGTAAGCGTATAACTTACCATCAGGTGAACGCCTCGTTCGTCTCATCAGTTCGTTGATTAAAGGAAAAGATTGGAAAAGAATCTCGCCTAAACTTTCAAGTATGTCCCATTGGCAGTTTTATAAAGTTTTGGCGGAGAATGAGTGTGCCTGTTCAGTGTCCTTGTAATTTGATATTTATTGTTGATATGTAGAGACGCGTTGCAGGTGCTTGATTTGGTGCAGAACCATCGCTGTCCGCCACTTTTTAAAACATTTCTTTTGTAAAAGGTATATCCCTTGTAGAGGTAAACCGCATTGCCGTTTGTACGTTTAATCAAGACACCTAGTAAACAATAATATATTAGCTGTACATAAATATTTTCAGTTATTACATCTAGACCAGTAAGTACACCTAATGGTAAATGATCCTCAAGATTGTGTACGTCAGGCGACAGAACAAGTTACTAAGATCTACTGTCCAAAATGGAGACCTTATTCATACAAGAAAAGCCTAGTCCATAGCTATGACCATAAGTTAATGAGACAAAATTTCTCTCGGTATTAGAATTTTGGTTAATTTAAAAAAAAAAATACTTTTTATTTGTATAGAGAGTCCAAAAGGTAAGAAAGCATAATAAAAACTAAATAATGTATATATAAATGGAAAGAACAAATTTGTAGTCTTATTAAAAATATATTTAGGAAAATAAATGCAAAGTTAATACAAGTGGATATCATATCATTAGATCTACACATAAATGTAAAAGACGTAAGTAAAAAAAAAACGCAATCAGAAATGCTTACATAAGAAAAAAAAATTAAAAAGGACGCATAAAATTAATACGAGATCCGAGCTTGTGTGATGCAAAACTATCACATACAGGAAGCAGGCAGTCTTAATTTATATTCATTGTTACATCACAAATTTAATACTGGACAAGTTTAATATGAACATATCACACGTTAAACGATTATGACACACAGACACATGGTTGACAAGCATGAGGATAAGTGGCTACCAAATACATCAATATGATATGATCTAAAATCATCCAATACCCAGCAGCAATCAATTCATCCATACAAATATCAATACGGGTGTTACATTTCGTTGCAACTCCGAAATCATCAACTTTTCAGCCTTCCTCTTTAAATTCCTCAAAAACTCTTGCCTCAGCTACAGAAACGATTTCTGTGTTATCGTCAATTGAACACTTATCATCAATCTCATTCCAATCATGCTTACTACACTAAACATCGATATTACCAAAGACTTATTCTACTAAAACACGTAGTTTTAAAGGCACTTTGAATAACCAGATCTTCTGGAAAATCGGTTGTGTCACATCAATTTTTCCAGGGAATATCTTTAAAAAAAAAGTTCACGTTTTCCATTGATTATGCGAAACATTCAAACATGTCGCGGCCGGATACGTGTATTGTTGGTGTGATATGTAAAAAAAAATCTTAAAATTAATATTATGTTTCAATATAATCCCTGCATATATAAAATAACCTAATTAATTACGCATATATTTAGGATTACAGAAAACACACTGCTACTTAAATCTAATAGTTATTGAATACGCTATGTGCTATAAAGTAATCGTGCAAGGATGCAACGGGATTGTTCATGACTGGTGGGGTAGTTTTGTTTTTGTTCACCCCCACTCCGTTGTTCACTTGATAAAATGTTTTGTGTGCCTCCTTCCTGACACTCGGCGGATGACTGTGGATCAGATTCGCCTTCAGTACTTCCAGTTTGTCCGTAATTATGAGGTGGGCCTTGCATTTCCATTTGGAACCGTAAGCTGTGCAGCTCCAACGATGGGCATTGGTCCTCGCCTTCAAATGCTTGTAGAACGTGAATTCGTTTAGACGTAAGTTGATTCTTCCACTTGGACGAAGATAGAACTCAACTGGTGGAAATAAAATAAACTTATTAGATACATGAGATTATATTACTGAATGAGGTTGAACAAAAAAAATTGCAGTACATACATATAAATAAGTAATGCAATTTTTCTTATCATATTATTACAAGTTATATATTAAAGTTAAGAGGACATTGGGGTTATAGAAAATGAAAAGAGTAAAATAATTCATATTGTTTTAATGTATCATGTTATTTTTCATTCTCCGTAAAATAAAGCGAAAGACGTTATATAGTTTTTTAATAATTACCACAAATTAAGCGAAACACTGCACAAGCCTGATATCTATAAAGGATATACAGAGAACGACCACTTTGTTATAAGTGATACTTTCCTTAATTTCTGCTAGAAATAATTTAGTCATTCTAAATTTCTACGTTACTACATTATATTATACAAATTTCATATTCACAGTTGAAATTTTGTATGATTTTTATTTATGCTATGAGGCGATGAGATGACCAAAGCGTTCACCTGATGGTAAGTTATACCATAAAAACGAAGCGCTAGTTAACATAGTATTCACAGCACCACATTGCGCTCGTCGCTATGAGTCGGAAGGCGTTAGTCTCGTTACCGCAGTAATTTCACTAGCATAAAAGTCAATTACACTCTCTCTTTACAATTATTTGTGCTTCAGTTATTTTCATCATTACAAAACAATTGATCATATATACACTTCAGATAAAAAGATCAGAGTCAAATGATTTTTTTCTCTGAAGTTTATTGTTATAAAGCAGTTTCTAATTAAGGCTGTATATTAATAATTTTCTCTAAAATCCTACGCGCCCTTGAATGTTTTCTATCTGTAATGACAGACTTAATTTTTCCCTTGAATGATTTCTTTTCATCTGAAAAAAATATATATATTTTAGATTTTGTTTCTGCTGTTATTTGATCTAAATAATAATCAAATAGTTTATTCATGTATATTATAATATTTATTATTGATTTGCTTATATTTCTTCGTATATCAACGAACGTTTTCGTTCTGATATAGTATTTATTATAAACAATCCTTATTATCATTTACTTATTTTTGCCTTTTCTTATTACCCTTACTATTTATCCATTTTATCTCTCCTGTACTACTGTACTGTCTCCTGTACTGGGTTGCTTTGTAGAAATCGCTCATAGCGATAAGGCTGCCCTTCTTCACATTAATATCATAAGTTTAAGTTAAATAATTGTATCATAAGTTATTAGTGTGACCAATAAAGAGTATATCAATCAAATAGTCATTGTAGTGTTGTGGTTAGATTAGGGAAACTCTTAGAGTGCACGGAACAATACAGGAGGCGCTCCGGTATCACGGGGTGCCCCTGTATCTGCGGAGGCTGTTGGCCGACTACCTCCAGGACCGTGAGGTTATGGTCCTGGGGGGAGGACGCGGCGGTTTGAGGCGCCGCCGCGTCGCCTGCG
>DWLS01000927.1:0-25282 GCA_018246255.1 Pachliopta kotzebuea | reverse complement strand
TTTTTTTTTCTAGCAATATTCAAAAAGCAAAGAACTTTCTGGAAGTTTCTTACTGGTGTTAAGTATTTGTTGCCGAAGACCTAGGCAGGAACCACCGCAGTTCCTATTGCAGCCGGCAAACAGTACTGTGCAAACATTACTGTGTTCCAGTTCGAAGGGTAGCTAGTGAAATTACTGTGGTAATAAGGTTTAAGACATGTCTCAAAGGTTGAGCGTAATATGAAGCTATGTATACCATATAACAAGCGCTGTGTTATGGGCAATTGTATCACTTACCATCAGGTGAACATCTGGTCTCCTCGAAAAAACAATGTTTTTATTTATTTGATACAAATAAAATTTTTAATTATCTATGGTAAATTTTGAGAACTTATACAAATTCACCAAAATTCTACTGGTCGAAGGTTCCCATTACAGAAGTCCGTCTAGGAAGGTACCACCGCAACTCCTATTTATACCGCCAAATAGTAATGTGCAGACATTACTGTATTACAGTTTGAAGAGTTCTGTAAGCTAGTAAAATTACCCGGTTATTAGAATTAACAACTAACGTCTTAGAGCGACGAGTATAATGCGGTGCTGATACTATCTTAACCAGCACATGTAGGCAAGCGTATCACTTACGTAGTAAATATATGATATCACTTACCATCAGGTGAACGTCGTCTTCATCTCATCGCCTTCTAGATTAAAAAACAAAATCTATTTAGTGAAATGGGGAATAACATCAGTTGAAAAATCTAGATCTTTCCCAAGTAGTACTTTTTTATTATCAATACCATTTGATATCCTTATTTAAACGACAATGTTCGTCCGTCTGTCTGTTAACAATTTCCAATCACGAGAACTACAAGGGGTAGGAGGCTGAAATTTTGTCATACATACAGATCTCGCTTAGATAACATCAGAGCCGTCGGAATTTTGTTGGTATGTGGTCGGGTTCCCGAGTTGTGGCTGCCTAAAGTTTCAGAATTTTGTATAGGCCATTTGTATGTCTCAAAGCACGTGATATTAATTGTTGCACTAATTGCACATAAATTGAACATTTCATAGGTGCAGACCGGATTCGAAGCTGGCACCTTCGGAGTGGGAAGCCGGCGTTCAAACCACTATACTATAACGGCTCTTCTCAAGTAGTACTAGATATTGTACTAATGTGAACACTTCACACGATCGGTATTCAGAGAGGTTTTCTTTTATTTCTCCAGCAGCATCCACTTGTTGGAAATCGTGTTTAACATCGCTATATGGTAAACGTCGCTTTGTTACCACGAGGCCAATGGTGATGTTTCATTACTTGAAATTCTTTTTTTTTGTCACTATCATTAACAACAAAGCTGTCATTATGTAAAACAACATTATTAAATATACCCCTACTTAAGTCAGTGATTCTCACCTTTTTTTTGTTGCGGCACACTTATAACAATTTTAAAATTTGGCAGCACACAAAGGAAAAAAATAAGCTTAAATATTATTTACTTACAGCTTAAAACTTGAAATAATAAACTAGGATTTCGGGGCACACTAAAGTGCCGCGGCACTTAAGTGTGCCGCCAAATTTTAGATAATCCCTTAATAATAAATATACTGTTATCTTTATACTACCTATATATCTATACATATCATTTTGTCGAACATTTAAAATTATTATGATAAACTATTTCACGCAGTTTATTATTTCAAGTTTTAAGTTGTAAGTAAATAATATTTAAGCTTATTTTTTTTCTTTGTGTGCCGCCAAATTTTGAAATTGATAAAAGTGTGCCGTAACAAAAAAAGGTTGAGAATCACTGACTTAAGTTATGTGTACTGAACCAAAGAAAAATAATTGAGGTAGAAAATAGATCAAAAAGATTTTTTCTGGTTTTTATGTAGGTAATAGTAAGAGCAAATTTTAATGATGATGTTTGTTTAAAAAAAAAAAGGATTTTTTTAATAAAAAATATATCTCTATGTAATAAATAGTTGAGATGGAGCAGTCCTGATGAATTATAGGAAGAAAGAAAAAGATAGTTTATATTAGTAATTAAAGATATGAGATGAATAGAGTGCAGGACCGGTGGGGAGAGAACTTTGGGGAAAGCTTCAAACTTTCAGCAGTAGGCGTTTATCGACTGATGATGATGATAAATGTGGGATAATTCGTGGAAGAGTTAATAGGAAATTTTGAATAAGAAAATACAAGTGTAATGGAGTCGTGATAGCCTATAGGTTTGAACCCGCCTGCACCAAAATTTTTTTCAATTTATGTGCAGTTAGTATAACACCAACTAATACCACGTGCTTTGGCGGTGATGGAAAATATAGCCAGGAAACATACATATCTATGTCATGACCATCAGTAATCGGACTAGTATGTGAATTGGAGAAGGCAATAGCAAGACCACTACATTATAACTGCCAAGAAAGTCGTGTGTTTCACTATGTATGATGACTACGACCCTCAGTAGTGAGGAAATACGACTCACAACAAGAGTAATAAAACATTACAATATATGTACCAGGAGAATATTTGTATCGAAAGAAAAATATATATAAATATGGCAACACTGAAGCTCTGACCCCGTCCATGGCCGTACAATGAACTACGTTATATCAAAATCAAATAATCCCCAGCCTCCAGTAAAATCTTAGATGCTGTCTGCGATTTACTGTTACTGCATTCAGATCGCGTCGCGATGCAGCAGCCTCGTATTGATCGGATGCACTTACACCTCGAGGGCTCCGTAGATTTTTGGTGATCTGCAAGAGAAACAAAAACATCAAAGTCTAAATTAAAACCTTACTTTTTAACATACCATAAATTCTCATTACCAACTCTACTGGGTTTTTGTTTCCGGTGAAAGAAGTTGATAGAAAATCGAAAGCCAGTATTTTCTTTAGATAAAACACGAATAACGTTCACCTGATGGTAAGTGATAAGCTTATCCATAACATGAGACGCTTGTCCAAGCTCTTCGCTTTGAAGGTCTTTTATTACCTCAGTAATTACTCCACTTTACACCTCTTTTCTAATCGGAAGACAGTTCTGTTTGTTAGCTGCGGTGGTATTTACGGTCACCAACAACAGAGACCTATCAGCAATAAATTTCCTTACGTCACTAACTCCTTGATACAGTACAGTAAGCATACGTGAAAATTTGATCGTTTTATTGGAAAAATATTGAAAAAATTTATTGGCACACAAAATACGACACACAACAACAAAAACTAAGCACAACAATACAAAATAAAATATTAGAATTTGAATGTATCGTGATCTGTATGCAAAGAGACTCACTCAGCATAGGTCATTGTGTGAGTAATGACGCAGGTGTTCAGTGAGCCTATATTGATGTTATTTCGGAAAAAAAAAATCATCGTTGATTAGTAAATATTGTAACGAGCTGAAGTGGATTGTAATATACCTACGCAGCCGAATGGTATGAGACAAAGGGTGTAAAGTGAACAAATGACGGCATCGAGCACCCACATTATGCCGAGTGGCATATCCAAATTAATTGCAAGCCCTCTTAGTAGAGCCATGTTGCGGAAACGAACGGAGATAGCACGTATACAAACAATAATACATATACAATATTATATATAATAACAGTAGAAAAGTTTTTTATTCATAAAACATACAGCTTAACGGTTTCCATATATAACTTAATATGCGCAGACAAAATATTAATCGAAAATTTTGATTTCAATTACTGAATCTTTATCTATTATTGATAAAGAAATGTTAAGTAGCTAACAAATAATTTTAATTTTTGTATTACTTATGTATTAACATTTAAATTTAACCAATTTTTCCATAGTTTGTAAAATTACGTTAACATATAGTGTTATAAGATATTGATGTACATATCTGGAACTGGCTTACATATCAATACTTAATCTCATACTTGTTCATTTTATGCTTGATTGTTTTGTATGTATTGCTGTTGGTGTGTCTAAATAAATAAACAAAAAATAAGTACTACAAGCAAAAAAAGTAATTGGAGGAAAAAAAGGAAAGGAAATGTAGTGGAAAAGCTAACAAAAAGTTTAGTTTAAAATGACTAAAATTAAAATAGCAGTTATTTAACAACACCACACTAAATAGTTAATCATCTCACAATGATTACAAATTATATGAAAAACGGTTCAAACGTTTTGATTATACAATACTATACAAACAAAAACATATACAGGTCTACATACAAAGTGGTAAGTCTCTGTTGCTTGAGACCGTTTATGTATCACCACAGCTCCTATTGCAGCAGGCAAAGAGTATTGTTATATATTACTAAGTTCCGGTTTGAAGGGTGCTCTTGGTTAGTGAAATTACTAGGGTAACGAGAATAATCATATGTCTCATGGCGACGAGTACAATGTACTGCAATGTGTATCTTAATCGGCGTCAATTTGTTATGGGGTAGGATATCACTTACCATCAGGTAAACGCATTGCTGTCTATGAGCTTTACCACCGCGATCACATCACCACTTACCACCATTACAGTCAATTCATGTAAAATTTAAGAGATATCTGAATGCAGTTGAATCATACAGAAGCTGCAACGAGGCAAATGTATTTGTCAGCTTCGCCCTTCACCGGCGGCAGCGGAAATTGGCTTCAACTCTTCAATCTGCGCGCATGACAATTCATTTAACCTTCAGACCTTGGCCGGGGTGACGTCACGGCGGACTTGTTCCAGGAGGAGCGCGCATTACGAACACCCTTGTCAGTACTGAATACATAGAACTATAACATAACGGATACGGTACACTAACGTTTAATAAATCTATATCACCACAAATTTTTAGGAATTATTCATAAATATATTATTTTATTTTAAAAATATATTAATATATAATCAGCAGTGGACATCCATCGGTTGAAATGATGATGATCAATAATAAGTGTATAATTTAATTTCATTTATATTAAAACTTATTACATTCCAACTAGATTTTGACGACTATCAACTACTAGTATCTTTGATTTACTTATACTTGACAAGAAGCACATTTTTATGTAGTTTTTAAATAAAAAAATAAATTTATACACAATATAAAAAGTATGAACATAGATGAAGATTTTATAATTATGACTTAATTACTTTTTTTATGCAACTTATGCAAATAGACAAAAGAAATAGAGATACAAAGTAAGACATAATTCTATAGGGTGTTCTTTATTAATCAGTCTTCTAATGTTTGAAAATAGGATTATTATGTTTTTTATACCATTAAGGTGGTAAACAAGTATACAGCCTGCCTGATGGTGAACAGTTACAGTAGCTTATAGACGGCTGTAGTACTGGAGGCATCACAGACGCGTTGCCGACCCTAAAATGTATACGTATCTTCACTACACGCTCATCTTTGCGCTTATTTGTGACGTATGTTGAAAATTTTCGAAGTCTCCTCGTATGTGTATTCTTTAGCACATATGCTGTGTGTATAGCGCAAACATTGCGCTGTGCACATTTCGATGTTTTCGCCCAAATTACCGCAACTATGCGCACTCGGCTCACCCCAAGCGCGCCTCTTTACAACGGTTGACGCCGCCAATAACTCAGCGCTGCCCTTAAGCATTGATTGACGGGGGACCCTCGCGTTTTACGAGTGCCTTAATTAGTACGACACGGCCGCCTTGTCCCCATAAACCCAGCTCGGATGAGACCCATCCCTGGCGCTGCCGCTGGCGGAGCTGATTTGTGACAGTGTGAACAACTTAAACTCATAAAAACGCTGCACCGCTACCCTCCCCCCTTGCCCCCTCCGTCATAAAAGAAGACCCGTCTTATTTACGACTCTATCATGTTCATTAAACGGATTCTGACAAAGAGTGAAGGCCGTAGAGCCGCATTAATAATCTCGCGGTAAATCTTTTTATCAAATGATACAGTCGTTTTACGTTTATAAAGTTCTGATTGTTATCGTTCGAGCTGTAAATCTTAATTTTACTTAAGCGGACCGCTCATAAAGCGTGTCTACGTGTGCGGCTTTTATTATTACGCCCGTGCTAAAGCGACATTTATGTCCTCACCAGGGAATAACTCATAATCCGTTAGTCGAGGAGTTATAATGAGATCGCGTCACGTTACTGGAGTCAATCATTAACACTAGCACATCTAACCGCTATGATGGATCTTTTCTATTAAACAGATTTATCTTCCATCTTTTTTTTCAGTTAAAATAAAAGAGAGTAATTCAAACCTTATAAGATAAATACTCTTTAACTTCTGAAGATATACATTCAGTATCATTAGTTTATATTTATTTGTTTTCCTTAATAAAATGACGGAAGGTACTAGACTTATATACGATAGTTAAGATTTCTGTATGTAGCTTAAATTTACTTTCAACAGTACTTCACAGGGATTAAGATCAGAAAACGAAATGTTATTAATAAAGGTATTTTGATGATAAAATTTTAAGTACACCTTTACTTTTATGCTGGACTATTTCTTTCGATAATAGTTTTAGTAATCATAGAAAAGAAGCTTAAATTAACTTACTAACTTAATATAACTTATCTGACAATTAAAGTTTTATCAAATCCCGAGGAGCAATTTTGAATTATCATTCAGACGACTCTGATTATATCTGCTGCTAAGCGCTACCTTTAACAATACATGAAAAAAATAACAATAGGTAATATTAGTCATTAGCAATTAGTAATTAGCAATAATGTAACTCGGGAAAGATTTTTGAAATATATCAAAATAGCTAATAATATCTATGGTAAAAAATAAGTAGAACAATTATATCCTATATTGAGCATACAGTCCCAGCCTAAACCATAAGTGGAAAAAGTAAAATGTAAATAGCTATAGTAATATACTATATTTTTTAAAAAAATTTTGTTATATCTAAAATTAGGGTCCAATAGGAGGACTTGCCTACAGGCATTCTCTACCAGTCAACCTAGGAGGGGTGAGATATAGGTGAAGTCTGAAAGTTATATTGAAAGTTTAAAGAAATGATTATCATAATAATGGACATACATATACTTAGTTATACATAACTTCAATTCTTAACATAAATACGAAAGAAGATAAAAATATATATACTCGCAAATACTCGAAAATACATAAATAGTATACACATTTAAACATTTTTAATATTTAGAAATTAGGACAAATATTAAAGAGTATTATAATACATAAAGCGTTTGCTTTAAACACTATGAAGCCTAGATGATGGAAAGCTCTTTCTGAATCCACCTGCCTAACTAAAACCCTTATTGCCATTTCTCTTTCAAAACCTTAAAATCTTAAAATTCCAAATCAACTAATATTATTAGGTCTTTTGAAATATTTATTATTATATATGAATCTAAAACAGTATTCACCGCTTTCGTTTGAATACATTTTACCGATAATGATTCCGTCATGTTGACCCGCACCGCAGCTTCACTTATCAATAGCCGCCTATTAGGCTCCTATCATCTGACCCCTGGGTCACACTGAAAGGATACACTGAAGATGCACAGCAGAACCATTGTTCAGAGCTAATCAGTTTAGATAATGCCCACTTTAAACGCTGTAAAATTGTATGATTTATTTGAGTGATAACTCGTTTTGAGTTATACTTGTGCGGTCCTTTCGGCCTTTATGATGTTATTTTTTTATGGTCATCGGCGCCTGTTTGTATCTTGGAGATTCTAATAGTCTTATAAATAAGGTCATTTATTATTTCGTGAACAGTTCTCCCTGTGTCGTTAAGATAAAAATAATCGTCAATGTTTTGAAATAGATCTTGATCTAGACGTAGAATATAACTTAGTTATTAAAGCAAGTCGCAGCGTTACATCCGTCAGCTGGAACGTGATCAAGGGTCTGTAAGTTTGTCTAGTCTAAGTTACATCAGCTATCTTAGTTTCTGCTGTGGATTAAAAAATATAATTTTGAATTGTCTATCAACTAGTAGTTGCTCGTTGCATTCGAAACTAATAGTTTTATATCAAAGAAATGTTTAATGTGAGAATAATCATGGCATAAACAGAGGCGTCTGTTAATTAAATTGCCATAGCGACGTCCCATTCTGCACGGACGCACGCCAAGAATAGGAAGATATTATAATGATAAGACTGCTAAACAGTACTCTTAAAAATTTATAATATGATGAAGCTTATAAAGCATATTAAGACGTGTAGTCCTTACTTCAGTGATTACTACAGCTACAAAATCTTTATAACAGAGACAGCTAAATAGCAAAATTTGCTATTATTTAGTTTTGTTTCAAGTAACCTTTCCAGCTGTATTTACCCGAGCGGTTTTTGACCATACGTGATCAGATTGTCTAGTGTCTGCTCTATGCCCCGTTCGACACAGTCCTACCGTCACACCCGCATCCTGTTGGGGCTCGTTATGAATCACTAATAAATATAAAAAAAACAACAAACCAGTGCAAATTTGTCTCAGCTGAATACAAATGCTGAACATCCAATTACAAAAGTCTCGAGCGGCGGCGCCGAGTCATCGGAACGATTCTGATTCGTTATCCGCACTTTCTTTTGCCGCATTAAAGTATGAGATTACGGATTTAATGCGGATTGTTGGGGAAATTTATACGGAAACATTGGTAATTCTTCTTTTTCTTAGCATCAGTCTGCTCTCCTGCTTCTCTCCAACCACTACGCTCAATTTATTTATCAAATTAACAAAAGATCGTATTAAAAGAAACTAGTAAGCATTAGAAAAAGCACAAAGATTTTTCAACAATGCTATAGTTTATATCAGTTATCGCCCACACATAATATTTAATACAATATATATATAGTAGCAAGAGCCAGGTAAGTGTATTTATATATGTTTCAAAAAGTTGATAGATGTTAATTTTGATAGGTTAGTTTGTATTTCAATATATTAAGTAGTTGATTGATAAGCCGAGGTACCAAATAATCAGTTCTAGACTTCTCTAGTTAATCAGCTTTTGGTATCGTTTCTAACTACACTTAGTCATAGTTAAAATTTAAACTATTTGAATTTGTACATATAAAAACTTTTAATGTAATTTGTTAGGTTTTTTAGATACTATCAAAATTCTAAGTGCCCTATAGGTTTTTAGGAATGGTATAAAGGAGTAAACCTTTGTTCATTAACTCGTAATTCACTTAGGTTAAGTATTGGTCTAAGTGGTCCTTATCTAATTAATAATATAATAAATATTCTAATCACTTGATTGTAACTACAAAAAAAATATTTACTGGCTATTATTTAACAAAAAATTCTAAATATAATCTGTGAATATAACATTACTAGTGATAGGTCTTCGGTTACTACTTAGGTAGGTACCACCGCAGCAACCTATTGCAACCGATAAATAGTACTGTTCAAATATTAATATGTTCCGCTTTGAAGGGTGCTGTATGCTGGTAATGATACTGGGGTAACAAGGATTAACATCTAATGTCTCAAGGCGATGATTGCATTGTGCTGCTGTTAGCATCCCTAGTAACGTGAACGTCATGCTCGTCTCCACGATTCTTAGAATAAAATTTACAGCCGGCGAGCAAACAAATTGTATATATTACTATTTAGCATAAATAACATATATGTTAGTCCAGCCCGTACACCGCCAGAACTAGAAGCCGCACAGACACACAGACTCCTAGAACTAATAACAATTGCTAATAACAAGGAAGAGGTTTGAAAGCTCGTTTGCATGCGAGCGTCGTTCGAGCCGCTCGTGAAGGATTAGCTCCGACCGAAATCGTTCGTATCGTTCAAGGCGTCGATACAGTAATATAAAGGCGGCCGTGATACGAATGATGCCTTACAACAATCACGCCGACCCGGACGCGGATTGATAGTCGTTTCGCCCAATGATTAGACAATCAGCTATATACAATACTGAACGTAGAACGGACGGTGAACATCAAAAGCGTGAACTTTCATTCGGGCTAATGAAAAGGCGGCGGGTTGGTTTTAGAACTTTGTGTTTCGCACTGAATAGGTTCAGTTAGGCGATCAGTACGACTTAAAACGTTGCCAGATAGCAGGCACACGGACAATGAAATAGAAACAATTCTAATATCTATTTTTTCCTATTCGCAATATATTCAAAGGGAACAACAATAAAGTTATTATATAAATAACAATGAATAACTATTAAAGCGGCATCATTAGTAAAACAATGTAAACTATTGAGAAATTATAGACTTGAAGATTTTAATTAAGTATCGCAATGCAAACATCAATTCGTTATTCATCACCAATCGATAGAGATCTTGAGATATATGTTAAATCTCATTACCTCAGTAATTTTACTAGCTTACAGCACCGTTCAAACCGGAATACAGTAATGTTTGCATACTACTATTTAGCGGTAGAAGCGCGGCAAAAAAGACCTAACACCAATATCGTTATAAAAGATTATTAGTAATTAATTTAAGGATAGATACTATTGTTATAGCTTTAAAGATATTTTTACATCATAATCACCAGATAAACATCTACATAGGCCTTCTTCAAAAGTGGAGAAATCTGGGCTCCTACCACACAGGCCCAATGTAGGTTAGTGGACAGCCAAGGCCTCGTTCGTTGATTTGCAAGGTGTACCAAGCGAGGTTGACTTGGGTCCTTTGAGTTGTATGGGATCCCTTACACCCCAATTTGAATTTGTTATCATAATCAAATTAAGGATTTATAGATAAATCCATTTTGTTGAAGAATGTTATGATCTCATTGAAATCGGTGGTTAGAATCCGCAGCTGTGGCGGAACGGTGGTAAGGTTTCATCGGAACTGTAGTACAGTATTCTGAGTGTGCTCGCTTCGTTCCTAACTTATTATCACTTAAAACAAAGTAAACTGTTAGAGAATTGACGAAGAAACAAACTTAAATAAGTGAACAGAAATATATTGAATGTTTTAAGTAACTTTTGCATACTGACCTTTAATTACTTAAGAGTAATTTGAAACGCAAATATCAAATGTTGCTGTCAAAGACATTTGTCGGGTTTGTCGTATATTAGACCTCAAGGTCTTTACTGCATCAAGGTGATGCATAAAATCTAAGTTAAAAAAAAATACTAATGCAAACACTAAACTCGCTTTCATTAAATTATTCATAATAAATAGTCATTTTTAGTATAGTCATGTATACCTTAATCTTTTATTTTGAGGTTACTCAATCATTATAGAAATCGAGAGAGAGCGAGAGAGAAATGTTTGTATTAAATTTGATCTATTTCTTTTTGGATAAGACTGGAAAGGTGTTCACCTGATGGTAAGTGATACGCATGCCCGTAACAACGTAGCTCTGTTCGAGATGGTATATATAACACTATATTGTACTCGTCGCCTTGAGACGTTTAGTGTTATGTCTCGTTACACCAGAAATATCTGCTACACTCTTCAAACCGGAATACAGTAATGTTTGCACTTTACTATTTGTCAGTAGAAATAGGAGCTGCGGTGGTACCTACCTAGACTGTCTCCAGCAACGTAGTCCTACTAGAGCTGTAATAGCCTATTTGTTTGAACGCCTGCCTTCCACACTGGGGTTGCCGGGTTCAAATCCGGCCTGGGCCAATTAATTTTTCAATTTATATGCAGTACAACACCTAATATCACGTGCTTGAAGCCACGTATCAAATCGCGTGGCATTAACATAAAAAACGGAGATCCACTGTCACTTTAAATTAAATTTTACTGTTAGTAGTAAGTGATATAAGGTTTTAAGTCTCGTTACCCCAGTAATATCACTAGCTACATTACTGTTTGCCGGCTGTAGTAGGAGCTGCGATGGTACCTAGACGACTTCCGGCAACAGAGACCTTAAGTTAAAAGGAGTTACTTTTAAGTATACCTTGGAAATTACTTATTATTCTCTAGCCTCAATAAACCCGAATTCTTCAAATGCAATAGTATTTGTTATAAATAAAACACTTAAATATTGTATAAGTAAAAAACTACTTAGGTAAAGGTCTTAATAGTATTTCTCTTAAGGAGGAAAGCAGAATGTGGTGTTGTGTATATTATCCTTAGAAGCACCATAATTAAACTATACTTAGGTCTCTATTGCCGAAGACTATCTAGAAACTATCTAGCTCCTATTGCAGTTGATAACTACTGTGTTCCAGTTTGAAAGGTGCTGTAGCTAGCGAAATTACTGGGGTAATGAGACTTAATATGTCTCAAGTCAAGTGCAGTTTGGTGATGTGTACCATCTTATTATATCTATCTGTCTTAGTTATCCTAATTAGCTACGTTGTTACGGGCAAGCGTATCACTTAATATCAGGTGAACGCCTTGCTAGTCTTGCCAGGTCGTCAAATAAAAAACAGGTTAAAATAATCGAATATCAGAATAATACATTTGATTAATGGCAAATATTACTGTGAATATGTTATTAATTACATAATTATGATATAACGTTAATAACCTGCTAATTTTCACTATCGCCCGGTCTGGTCGTGGATCGCTCGCGATCTGAATACGCTATTAGCTTCTTTTTTTTCGGGTTTTTTTTTCTCACACAACTACCTGGTCAATTTGCATTCAGTGTGTATCGTCGCAGTTCCCCATCTCGGTTTCATACGTGGAATGGTTCGTTACAAATTTTCGAGAAACGGAACCGGGATTTCAAACAAATTAGTCGTAAATGACGCGATGTTTCAAGGCCTAATTCTACTTAGTACGCAAATAGAATGATTTAATTGATTTTTTTTATCTACAAATAAAAAAAATACAATTTATGTACCCACCGCTGACATATCCGTTCCGAGTACATATTAAAGATTCTTGAGAACAATCGCAAACGGCTAAATGTTAATGTTTTTAAAACGTAAATATCTTGAAAACAACAGCATGTTTTTAAGAAGAAATACAACTACGTACTTAGTTTTTTTTTTAATGTAAATATTACATATATACGGATAATATATAAACCGATTAATTTATAATATTTTACACATTGTATCCACATCAATTCTCATTCATTATTCTTTTCCGGACCTCTCCAATAAAGCCGTATTAAAGTAATAAGTATGATTATTACGTCAAAAATCAAAAGATTTAATATAGATTATTGTATTTTAATTATTTCATTCCCGCCGCCCTGAGGTCCGCTGAGATAATTCTGTCGGCCGCCGTTTCTTCGGACCTCACAAAAAATCAGTTTGGTTGTAACTCATAAGTTCATGTCGCGACGCATTCCTCTCAACTCGGCCCGATTCGGGAATCGCTTCAAACTTATACAGGACGATTTAAAATTTAATTTTTTTAATAATAAATAACCTGTGTATATTATGTGATTTACATTTTATTTGTACAATCAAAATAATAGAGAAAATTATGTATAAGAGAGACACCGTTAACAAAAAGGCGGACGGCAACAAAGCATTCTCTTCCAATCAACCATTCACGATGTGAAAACAGAGAAAAGAAAATGTAAATAGCTGTGAAAAAAGCATACTTAATAATATTGTAAATACAGACATAGTAGTACTATATTAAACTGTACTCTACATTCATTTCTTGTATGTTATAATGATCACTGACTATATACAGCATTTTAAAATTGTTATTTGCATAATGATCTCAAGTATTGAAGTCTTCTAACAACTTGTTTTATTTGATTTTATTAATAATAGGATCACAGTGTTGTTATTTAATTTATAAGTGTAATAAATAATAAAATATACATAATAAAATCTGAATGAATAAGTTTCCCGTAAATTTACGATGAGATAGTTTCGTTGAAATTTATCAATAGTATGTTATGAGATTTGTTAATTGATTGTTTAAAGGGAATTATTATTATTTGTGGCTGTATGAATAAAACTGTTGTATTCGTGGATTTAAAAAAAATCGGGATCAGCCTATAGCGGGCGGCGGCTGGTCCGGTGGCGCCGTCTCTAAATTCTCTGTCGGCCGCGATGCCGCGATAGGGGCCCCGACATGTATTATGTATAACAAATGGGAGACATCGAAAATAAAGCACGGGGAACGGGAGCCTCGCCGCTTGGCCCTGAATTCGTGGGGCCACTCCACGTGGATGCATTCCCCACATTTCGCCACTGTAGCACCGGCCCCGCGCCGCCATTTTGTTGTTATTTTATTTGCTCGCTTTTGGCGCGCGACCTTACAAATTTTGCCGTCCGCTGTCAGGCTGACGTTGTATTTGGCGGGACGTATTTAGTGTTTACTTGCAAAAAAAATCCTGTATAACATGTTGAATTTTTAAATAAAATAACCTTAATTTGACATTTTGATAACTCAAAATAAGGGCGTAATTTGGGCGTTTTTTTTTTTTTACTTATGTATAGGTTAATGCTTGACCACCATCCCACCTGGTGTTAAGTGAAGATGCAGTCGATGATGGTAAAGCGCATTAACCTAGCAAATGCCTATTCACTCTTTTCTTGAAGACGCCCACATCGTAGTTGGACGGGAACACTGACGCCGGCAAGTTGTTCCATTCCTTAGCTGTCCTTATTAAAAACGTGGAGTCAAACCTCTTAGTGCGTAAACTGGGTCTGCGAGAAAAGAGAGAATTAGCACTTACTAGCAACGGCAGATCCAGGAGGGGTCATGGGGGTCATAACCCCCCTGAGCTGGTAACTTAGGTGGACCACTAATTGAACATAATGATTTTATTTATATTTATTTCATTATGACCAAAAAAAGATAAAAAACATTTGATTCCCGATGGCCCTACACTAGGCAAGCCTGTGCTGTGGGCACCTATATAGCTTAACTTACAACTATTATAGACATTCATATATTTTAATTAGGTTAAATATGTAGGAATAAACATACATAAACAAATAATAATAATATCATCATTTATATAAACTATGCATAATTAAACGGCAACGAAAGCTAAATATTATACATACTCATATTATATTACACAAAATTTTCTAGTACTTTTTCAGTTAAAGCATAGGATAAAGAACTTAGCCATTTTGTGATCCTTGTTTTAGCTTCCATCACAGAGCATATATTTTCTTACTATAGAGATTTTATGTAACTACATACTTTCAATATTTCATTAATTTAATATAATAACTTTGTATGACGCCTCATTACGTGCGTGATAGTGCTTCTCTGGATGTCTTCAAGGAAGATAGCAATATGTACGTATATATGTACAAGTCATTAGGCTAAGTTTTTCAAGTGTACAATAAATAGTAAATGTTTTTAAGTACTTACGTACATTAATAATATACCTACTTTTTACTTGTATCCCCCTGGCGCCAAATCTGGCTCTGCTCTTGCTTACTAGGTTAATGTGCTTTACCACTATAGACCACATCATCACTTAACACCAGGTGGGATCGTGGTCAAGCATTGATCAGTAACTTTATAAAAAAAAATGTATAGTGAAGCGTCCCAGCATTGAATAGCATCATCTTTCGGAGTCTGGATCCGCGAGCTCTGGGACGGATGAAGCCTTCGCGGCTATAGTAGTAACCGAGGGCATCTACATCACCCAAAAATAAAAAATTAAACATTAGCTTTCATGTATAGGCAAATTGTGGTAACTAACTTTATAGCAAACTCCATATGACCCCATGGACCACCGTGTTTATAAAAAAGAATGTTTTCTCGTACGTTCTTTCCTTAACGGTTAATTGTTTTCATGGTTTAAAAGAATGTAATGAGAATAGCTGTTGCACGATCTCAACAGCTCGATGTGAAATCGATTTAGGCATCCGATAATTGCTCATGTCTGGGTGTTTCTCAAGTCGATCACGTAGCACCAAGATTCACATGCCCTAATAAGAAATCAGCTCACGTATATGGAGCGGTGGCCCTCTGAATCTGTATCACCGTATTTTGGCTAATTGTTTGCTTTCCACTTGTAATTAATCGCAGTTGCTTAATTGGATCCCATCCAAAGTAGATTTCTACTGCCCATACCTGACAATATGTCGAAAGCTTTCAATGATTGCTTTTCTTATACATATTCTCTTCTTTACTTTGAAACCATGCAAATAAATACCTGAAAGTATACATGACAACAATCAAGATTAGACTGGTACAAGAGAGAACCATACATACAATTAAAACATTTATGTCTACCGAAAGTAATATCCAAACATTATTGTGTTCTAGTTAGAAGAGATATTGTTTTTAAATATAATAATAACGTGTACTGTATTTAAACCGTTATGATACTGTCTACATCTTAACCAACAACTTGATAAATATCCAAATCAGATATGATACTGAAGAACTTTTTTCCGTATAGCGGAAAACATATAGATTTTTGTTATAACATACACTTAACCCACAGCCTCACATGGTGTTAATGATGGTGGTGGTCACTGATGGAGCGAGTGTATTTGTACAATGAGGATGGTAGCTAATCAGGCATATTAATAAAAATATGAATTGAACCAGGGTCCTTCCCAATACTAGTTCATCTCATTATACGCCTGTTCATAACTACGTGGCGTTAGCTAAGATCATATACACAGCATCACATGGGGCTCGTCGCCTTGAGATGTGTTAAATCTCATTACCTCAGTAATTTCGCTAGCTCACAGCACCCTTTAAACTGGAATACAGTAATGTTTGCACAGTACCGTTTGTCGGTTGCAATAGGAGCTGCTGTGGTACCTAGACGGTCTCTCAATAGATCTGGCAGCAATATCCTTAAATATGATTACCACTAATTATTAAAAGACATTTTACCGTCATCATCAGCAGATAAACGCTCACAGCTGGACATAAACCTCTCTCAAAGATCACCACTTCAATCTGTATTGAACTGTATGCATCCAGAAGATTTTTACATGCATCAGTGAAAATAAAATGGTGCGAAACTAAAAATTAAAATAAAAATAGCATGCTCAGTCCGTTCCGGTATGCATCACTCGCATGCTGATTGTTGACTGCACGTTAGTTAAAAGAATGTTGATTACTCCACTTCTATACGATCGTCAGTTAATATTGAAACTTCCGATATCTGTACAATAATTGTTATACATTACTTTGTTGTTAATTTGTTAGCAACAAAGAAAACGTTACCTCTGGAGATCAGAATAGTTACCAATCGGAATATCTTTAAATCCAAAGCCACGGGAACTTTTCTTAAATGAAGTAATGATCGGGTCCTTTGTGTTTGTGTATGAGTATATTATTTATTATTAATATATCTATATTAAGTATATTATATTAGTTTTATGTATAAATTTAATGTTGTATATGTTACAATTTAATATTATTTTGATATGTATACACACCTTTTACTTTAACTGCTCCATGCACCTACCTACCTCATCATATCTGCACTACCAAAGGTAGAATGTAAGCTAATGCCAATGGCATTAAACCGCCTTTACACGGGGTGTAAGAAGAAATAAATAAATAAAATGCCGTTGATACTAATATGTATTTGAGGCGAACGACAAGTACGAAGTGGTCTCGTATTTTGTTGTAGTATACTATTTATGCTGGAGAGGGTAATAGCTCTACCCGGGATGTGCTCAACAACAGTGAAGAAGATCCCGGGGCCTTCCGCAATGCACTGAGGATTATCACCGAAGGGGTTTTATTGGGTAGAAATCCCATGTAACCCTGACTTCCCCCAGAAACAAGTATCTTCCCGAAGATTTCCCCGCGACAAAAAGATACTAATTTGTAAATGAATGTTAAGTGTTTTAAGAATGTTAATCGTAAATAGATTACTACAATATAAACTGCATGTCTAGTTTGGTTCTGAAGTCACATCATCATTTTTTTTCAAACCTTACTGCCATCATCTTCATTCTTAATTCCGATGATCTATAAGCATGCTGCAGTGTTTAACATAAACCAGCACCACATTTGTGAGCATGCATGCAATGTTGTTAAGTAATATTGACGCTGTAGATCAATTTCCTAACGTTCTTGATCCATGTCCAACTTTTAAGTAAATTTTTTTTCAATGTCTCTACGGGACCTTGTATTATTTTTCTGTTCTAGTAACTGAACTTTCTATTCTTTATATTTATTTAATGTCCCTAAAAACAATAAATTTTTTAAAAAGATTCAGATTGCTCCTCTAAATTATAAAATTTCCCCTTGTGGGGCCTCATCCCCGCTTTGGGAATTACTGCTGTAGATGATAGAAGCTTGATTGTTTTGAATACTGTCATTAATATCTTTAGAAGGAACACAGCAATACTGTTATGGTGAAAGGTGATGGTGGTAAATCACCAATCTTACCATCAACAAAACTACATAACAATAGCCCTCAGTACCGATAGATACCTTTGATAGTAGTCATTATTATATTAATGTTCGAATCATTGGTTTGTGATTGAAATGAATGTTTAAAAAAACACGTGTTTCTTAGGTCTTCTTAAGCAAACACAGTCGGGTTCCATATCAATCCTCATCACGTCTGATCAAACACAGAAGGTAACTTGGAATAATTATTCATACGTTATCCAGTTGATCTGTTCCCGTATACTCACCCGGTTAGTCTTCCAGTTGTTGTGACGTGCGACATGACATCGACATCGTTTCGATGGCGAGTTTTTTTTTTATAGCTAATCGACACTTGTCCGGGCGACATGCAGCCTCTCCGATCAAACGACCCGCGTTTTTCTTTTTTAAATGACTCTCGAACATGACTAATGACAAAGGCAGGTTAATTGCAGTTTGATCAGTATGCATTATTTAATTTGCATTATTTTATTTTATTTAATATGTATTAACATTATTTACTATGTATTTTGTTAAACAGATAATATAAATTTTTAAGACAAATAATATTTTCAAAAATAAATTCTGTTTTGTGTCGATCACTCTTTGAAATTTTTCTCCGTAGGTTTCTGTTAGTTATTTTTTAATGTATAAAGCGATGTGGTGGTGGTACTTCTCTGTTGCCGTACCATAAGTAAATACCACCACAGCTCCTATTACAGCCGATAAACAGTTCTGTCCAAATATTACTGTGTCCCAGTTTGAATGAGGCTGGAGGCTGAAATTACTGAAATTCAACTAATGTCTTAAGGCGTCGAGCGCAATGTGGTGCTGTGTATATCATCTTAAACAGCGCAATTTTGTTACAGGCAAGCTTATCACTTACCATCAGGTAACTGGTCCAATAATAAAAAAAAATGTAGAGATAAAATATTCTCGTCTTCAACAACTTCGTTCCCCACATCCATGAGGCGTCCACGTCACATATTAAATGTGCATCACACGACGTCAATAGTGTCTTTGATACGCTAGTGTCATTTCAATAGTCCACATCTAGTATTTCAGACTTATAGACTAGGACCCAATTGAGCGTAATTGAAGGTCCGCGGGTCTGGACCCGGTTTGTCCGCAAATTAAAATACTATTGAGCCGCTCATTCTATTGCACACTGCGCATTTTCTTAAAGCGTTCAATTAGTGTTATTAATATACTCCTATATATTTCTAGTCTCTTAGGTTTTACTGAAAGAAGATGGCTAGACATCTTCTTTTCCCTCTTCTGTTATTAATTAGTTTACTATACTTAGTACAAATAAGTAAACCAGAATAATTACATAGTCTAGTCTATTAGCAACTGCATACGATAACATTTGTATACTTCTACTTAGCGATATAAATAAATAACATATCTAGTAGTCGTAGACCTGAAAGTTACAGCACTAGATTGAAATTTAAATATTTTGATTTTCTAAAAAAAAAATTAACCTGTTAATGATTTGGTCTTTTAATTTCTTCAACCTGATTGCACCGGCGTAAAAGAGAATGATACGCTGACTTAAATACTCCGTAACACTTGTAACTTTAAAACTATAACAGCTACATGGATACTCTTTCAGGATAAAATGAAGTACAGGATATGGAGATGAGATGTCTAAAATTAAAAGTCTATAGCTCTTCCGGTTAATGAGATATGAAAGTTCAAAGTTAGCACTGGTGAAGAGAGGAAAACAAAACGAAAAATTTTACTGAGAATCGAACTCATGTCCTTTGAGTACAAAGCATGAAAGTTTGGTTCTAGACCATTCTGGCACATTCTAACCTTATAAGGTAATAGAAATCTAGAAATAAGGTAATAGTAATCTATGAATAAATGGTCTATATTATAAAGATGGCGAGTAAAGTTGATCAGAGTCCTTGTTAGTTAATCTTTACGAGATGATCACAACCTGAAGTTTGTGTAATAAATAAAATAAAATCGAAATAACGACGTGTTACACTGTAACTTATCGGTTATGTTCAATATAACAATACATTAATGCGATTAGTATACCTTTGTGAGGAGTATAATGCGGGGCGAAGGTACGTTGAGAGCCCACCCCTGATGAGGCGGCGCCGCGGCCTTATCTACATCTGCCAATGATCAGTGTGGAGACGATTTAACATATTCAATATTTAACCTACTTAACATGATAAAAAATATCTACAGACCCTAATAGTTTTCTCTATCTGACCGCCAAAGAAGGCACTATGATAGACATACAAATTATTTGATTTGATTTTTGGTCTATTGATATAAAAGAGGTTAAATTTGTAAGGCTTTATATGTATACATAATTTTATCCGGAGGAAGTAATCGACTATTTTTTATTAGTAACAACCTTCAATATACATTGGTAAAAAAATTTCATACTTCAACATAATGATCATCCACAGCCTGCAGAAGACCTTCTTTTAAGAAAGCCTAAACATACAAATAAACGTAAAAAAAAAAACTATGTATATATAACTATGCTCTGCTAGGAAGAATCCTGGAATACAGAAATGTTTTTTTAGATTTTTATATAGGCTGTCTTTTAAGTAAGTAAGTAAAATGTTTTATTATACATATATTCTATCTTTTATTTTATGATACGAAAGTAGAAATTTAAAACAAAATTATAGCCTTTAAGTGTGATATAGTATACATATATTAATGAACGTAAGTAGTAGTATAGAAAGTAAATAATGTTTCTGCATTATTAAGTCGATATAAAATTTTTGTACCTGTGGACGACTCCATAGTTTTCCCTGTCGATTACGCGTGCTACTGTCGACAGGGTTCTCTCTCCAGCGATAACAGAAACGAGATGACACAGCTTTTTGTTAATCGTTATTTATAGCTTTTTTCCATTTTTCGAAACGTTTAAACGGCGCCGAAACGACTTTTGTCTTAAAAACAAATCGCTCGTAAAATAAACTGCGTGTTACAATAAAAAACGAAACTCATAATAAAATATTGCTTGAAAATCATCATCATCAGCTTATACATCCACTAATAAACAGAGATCTTTCGATGGAAGTATGAACATATACGTAAAGACCTATTATCTGCCGTCGGATAGCTACACTTTCAGAAACAGTAGCAACACTAGGTTAGGTTTAGGTTAATAGGCCGTAGACCCTATGGTCAGTGTGTCCGGCGTCAGATGAGCTGTGTACGTCGTATTAACGAGCCAGCGCTATCATCACCAGAGACTATATAGAGCTCCTACTAGGTGGAATGACATAAAAAGAGTCGCTAGGGGTCATTGGATTCAAACAGGACAATACCCTGTTCTGGAGAATACATTACAAGAGACTTATGTCCAGCAGTGGACTTTCATCAGTTGAAATATATATAAATATTTAATAATAACTTTGTTAGTCAAAAACAAATATATCCATTACCCCTTTACCGCCATTATCGCGTTTTAAAAGAAATATAGATTAAAAAAGTAACATTGAAGGCTGGCCGTAAAGATAATAGAATTGCTTTATTAAAAAAAATATAGCAATACTTTTTGTAAGCGGCCAGCGCGATTTAATATAAACTTTTTAAACATGTAAAATAGCGGAGCAGAATGGTTGGTTCGCATTTGACAGCGCCCGTGTTAAGTGGGCAAAGACACGATATGCTTCAGCCTACTTTGTTTCAACTTGATACATATTTATATAGAATAAACTAAAGTTTACTTATTAAACAATCAATTGTTATTATTTCTATTTTAATATTATTATTATAAAGTAAAATAAAAAATTGCTTCGTTTACCCCTGTAATTGTAATAGCCTAGTATTTTGAACGCCGGCCTTCCACTCCAAAGGTACCGGGTTCGGAACCGGCCTACACTAATGAATTTTTCAACTTATGTGCAGTTGGTATAAATAATATCACGTGCTCTGACGGTGAAGAAAAACATCGTGAGGAAACCTACATATCTATATCATGACCATCCATGGACAGACTAGTATGTGAAATGGAGGAGGCAATGGCAACACCACTACATTATAACTGACAATAAAGTCGTCGTGTATTTCACTACACGTTGAAGAAGAACCGCTATAATATAGTAACAAAACGTATATCATCGCTAATGTAAATTTATACTTATTTCTTTTAAGTAACACGGAGGTTTCTGATTCGATTCCAAAATTAGTAATTATTAAATTTGTCTTTTATTAACAAATGTATTGTAAATTTGCAGTCATATCAGAATCGCTGTCTTTTAAACGATGTTCCTCTCTAACTCATCTTTATTTAAATCTGTGTGAAATAATAAATTGTTAGGTTATTCCAGTTAACTAAGGCTATAGTTTATCAGATTTTTATTTTTATTTATAAATCAAATCATAGTTTATTATTCAGTTAAGTTTTCAACGTAAACATCAAGAGGTTACACAGTCTGAGTGCTAAATAATTGCAATTCAGCAACCGTCATACAAGTGTAACCCTACGCAGCGTAAACTGGGATAAATTAACCGGTTAATTTTTACCCGTTATGTCACATTTACAGAATTGTAATTAGTGTTAATTAAACTGAAAGTTAATTAAGGATAATTTAAAAAGCAAAACAGTAGTTTTTCTTCGCCGCCAAAAACAAATATCGATTTACAATATAACTGTGAAATTCCTAAATGCATCCGGATATTGAACATTGGCATCGAACCAGGAACTGTATTATCACAATATAAATTAAAATTCACAGGTAATACAAATTTTTCTCTATTTTTTCGATGATGTTCAAAGATACGAGATGTCTTAAGGACTTGTAGTCAGGAGTCTAAAGCAACATCTTTAAATAATCCAGTTACTAATATAGAATATCTTTACTATTAAGATGAAGAACGCAAAAAAATAAGACTTTGGTTTTGGACCCACATAGTTGTAAAGTAGTTATAATAGACCCTAGTCTTTTTCAAAAAGCCCCTGCACTATAACAGACAGCCCGCAGTTTGCAATAGCACAGTGAACTATATACCGAAAACCTATTGTACTGTTCCTTACTACCTTCACAGTCACATTAAATTAGACCGAAGGTAATTGTGATAAGGTTCAAAATACAATAACCTGGACCTTAGCGATCGGTCATACAGTATTATCTAAATAGAACCAAACGGACCACAACAACGTTGTGTGAAAACTTTATAAAGTAACGTACACAGTAATATACTGTAAGCGACACGAAAACTAATAGACTAGTGACGTGCTCAAAATCAAAATATCGATGTTACAATAAAAATTTATATCGATAAACAACATCGACTGTTTATTTTGAAAATGATATAAATCTCATATATATTTATCATCAGTCTCTGGCTCTCTACTATTGGACATAGAACTTACCCAAAGAATACTTAGTCCGGTCTTTGTTTCAAATTGCCAGAAAATTAAAAGTTTATATAAATGTTAATAAACAAAAAATATGAAAATTATATGAAGTATGGAAATGTTTAAACCTTTTTAACAATATTGTAATTTGTTTAAATAAATTTGATTAAGGCGTGTGATGTATATTCATGAGCTGCAAGTGGACTTATACCAGTTTCCAAAATAAACAGATTCTTTCCCTTATTTGACATTTTTTAATAGCTTACGACACTCTATATTGGTTTTATTTCACAAATAGTGTTGTGAAGGTCCATTATATACTTATGGAGACATAAGTAGTTTGGTTTATAATAGTGACGGCCTGGCGTCTAGGTAGGTACCGTCGCAGCTCCTATTGCAGCCGACAAACAGTACTGTGTAAACATTACTGTGTTCTGGTTTGAAAGGCGATGTCAAGCCTGTCACTTACCATTAGGTGAACGTCGTACTCGTATTATTAATTAAAAAAAAGTGTTGGTAGCTATAAACATTATCATTATTGTAAGTCAGCGTCATAACAAAATCGTTGATGGCATTGTATTGTATATTAAATTGCTTCACCAATAGATTTAAAAGTATGTTCAACATTCACAGATGGTGTTGACATATAAAATAATATAAATGTTTACTATGAATTAATGAAAATATGATAAATACATAGTCATAGTGACAACACTAACGAGAAGCGCGCTATAGTGATGCAGTGTCGGCTGATTCGCGTGAAAGGCGAGCTGCGTCGATGACTGCCGACCGGCAACACCATCGCTTTAACTACAGTTTAACAACTAAACCACAGTTTAAATTCATCACAATTAATTGATGAACACTTCATCTTTCATACTATTAAATAGCAGTTACAAATCAATTCAAATAAAATAGTTATAAACCTAATTTTCTAAAGACTGTCTACATCAGGTTTGAAGAAACTTTTGCTAGTAAACAACATCATGTTTAAGCCGTGTCACTTAATATAAAGTAAACAAAGTAACACTTACATATCTCATTCATCAAGATTACTATGATGAAGACCGTAGTGTGAAGAATATTTGCGATTCCAACTCTAACCGGTTCATGAGATTGTATTAAATGATAAAGAACTGTTTCTTTGACCGGTATAATTAATTCATCACATTGATATATCAATTTTGACGGTCACTGTTCGCTTCCAGTCACCTGTGGTGTTTTCGGTGATGGTAGGTACCATCATAATAGCTACCGTCTTCATATTGTAAGTCTCAACCTTTGTTCCGGCGTATAAAATCAAATGTCATCAGTAGATACATTTGAATAGTGAAAGGAGAGTAAGTGCTCATAAGTATAATATAAGTCAAGTTTAATTAAACCAAGGTCTTCTATATAAGTTGTAAGGTTACCGCTTTAACTTTAATGCGTTCTCATTTTCACTTATCCGATAAACTTTACGTTTTAAAGTCAGAATGAAGTTTCGAAACGGCGTAACTTATTAAATGCGGCGGTTGATATGCATTTATTAGTAATTAACGGGTTAATTAATACAGCCGTACCACCGGGCGCCACTCGGCCGAAGCCACAAGAATGCGTCAACGTGTGAGCAGATGCCTCCCCCCACCCCCTGGCGGATGCCTCCTTGGTCACCCCCTCCACACCCCAACCCTTCCGTCGCAGCGACACTTTTACAAGGGAACTTTTCGCACTGACCCGCAACCAACTGTCCATATTACTCTCTACAATCTGATTACTTTACAGTAAAAGAAATTCATGACCTGACTTCATACTCCATAACATTAGTAACTC
>DWLS01000926.1:0-25291 GCA_018246255.1 Pachliopta kotzebuea | reverse complement strand
CCTCCGGCATAGCGCCGCCTCTCCTAGCCGTCGGATCCGCCGGATCTCATCTGGCGTAGGGTTCTCTCCGCGGGCCCTCCTATCCGAGACATCCTCCGCCACGAGCTCCCATGGCGGATCGCCGGCTAGCGCGGTGGCTGCCGCCCACGAGACCGTACGGTACCCCCGAATGAATACATACTTAACATATACAAATATGTGTAAAAATCTCTTGTGTAATTATACATTCATTGTTTAATTTTGTATCTAATGTATGTAACGATATAATAACATTTCACTTCAAGAGCAAAGAGAATATTGCTTTAGAGAAAGTAGTTAACTATTAGAAGAAATAAGTTCAAGGCAATCGCTTCATTCGCCTTAACTTATAATTTTCTTAAGTTCTTTAATTTAATAACCGTTTTCCCAGCAGACATTTTTCATTTCGTATATTAGTCAAATACTCTTAAAACTTTCCCTGTTGTTGCAACGCTAGCGGCGCATGAACCCGTTGCATTATGCTCATATTAAGTTGTTTATCGTAACTTTAAATTCAAACCTTTAGAGCACGGGTTCAGTGAACTGCTTAAAAGCCGTTCTGTTTTATGTGCGGTTGAAATCCGCCAAGTTTTTAAGTAACGTTAATAAGCTACGCCAATTGACGTATACACAGTCGCTAACTTTAATCATAACTGATATAGTGTTCAGTAAATAAATTTTCGCTTTCTGGGTATTTCAATATTATCAGTGGTAACAGATTAATGTACTTTTAATGAAAAATGTTTATGGTGTAGCTGAAAATTATAGCTTAGACAGGCAGAGATTACTAGAAGCGACTGGCTTTGATCATTCTTACTATATTCACATTTAAGTTACCTCCGGTACTGAAAAATCTATAAAAGATACCTCATCGATCTCATCGCTAATCTTAAATTTACCTTTTAACTCCGTAATGTCATGTTTTGATTGATAGTGTTCGTACAAATACAGATAATATAAACAGGTATACTGATCGATATCACGTGTCGTTTTACGTAACATTTCCTATTTCATTGTGTGGACATTGAAGTATTGAGTTTATATTAAAATCATTATCAGGTACTAGACGATAGATGTACATTACTTCATATAGGTCTACCCCAAAGATGTCCACTTCGATATTAAAATAATTAGCTGTAGATTTTACTGTATTTATCATCAAAAGGCTTAGATACGATACGAGACGAGCGAGATGTTCACCTGATAGTAAATAATACGTAAGGTTGGTTAAGACAACACCACATTGCGCTTGTCGCCTTAGGTGTTAAGTCTCGTTACCCCTGTAATTTCATTAGCTACAGCGTCCTTCAAACTCGAACATAGTCCACACTACTCTTCTTCGGATCTGTGGTGGTACCAATACTATTAAATTAAGTAAACATACCAATTTGTCTAGATATAGCAAAAAGGTTCCTTATTTATACTACAGGGCTCGGCATCAGATTTGGGCACTCATATATGCAACACGCGATAATATTGATTTTACCATCATCGTAACAGTATCTATTCTTAGACAATTTAGAAAGAAAGAAAGAAAGAAACTTTATACAACATATACGATATTACAAATAAAATAATAATAATTAAACAAGGTATTGCGATATGATGTTGAACAGGCTTCCACTCGGCATCTGTTGCAGCATGCTTAATGCTGCAGCGGTGATATTATGTGGGAGCCTTTGCAGAGTCGGAAAGGTTGAATTAATAAATAAGTAAAAAAGGAGATCAGTAAAGTATAAATGATACAATGAAATGAACAAAGCGACTGTTTAATGATTATGATGATTGAAGTTTAATGTATGATAACTAATGTTGACAATAACATTAGTATCGAGTTGGGAAAAGGTTGTCATAAGTGCTGTGAAACATAACACAAGCCTTGACATATTTGCAATAGAATTACCTACATATTTACTACAGTTAACGTTTAGTTAATTTATCCAGAAACCGTTAGGGGAAAAGGCTTAACTCATGTATAAATTGTGAAGAAAATTAAAACTTGAGAGTTTACTGCAAGATGAATAATCGAATTTATCTTATCAATACAAATGATTAAACCATACAGTAGCACAATTTAATACGTATTAACAAATAGCCTTCATGTTGGTGTTTTGATAAACAAATGTTGCGCAATTTCAGCATATGCAAGAGTAATGAGGGAGAATGTACTTTATATCCGATAAGCATTACTTATGCTTAGTTTAACAAACAGCAGCAGTTTCAGAGCGAATTCTTTGTTTCAGTTATATGGAGCGAAGAAAATCAGATATAATACGAGTAAGCGAGATCAATGGCTGTTTCTGTTTATGCTTTTTAATTTATTGAGCACTATAACAGAAGTAACCGTTCTTTTGAATATTAAGTACTTAGACAATGAAGTTAATATACAGTTACATTAATATTTTAAATTACCAAAAGTTTCATTCTTAATCAATGCTTCATTATTGCTAAGTGGATTTGAGTTTTCATTACTTCAAGTAAGTAACTGGTGGCGGGTTCCATTGTAGCCGACATACAGTACTGTAGTAATATTACTGTTTACGGTTTAAAGGGTGTTGTATGCAAGTATAATTACCGGGGAAATGAGACTTAACATTGTGTCTAGGCGAAGACCGCAATGTGGTGCCGTGTATTCCATCTTAACTAGCTCCACGTTGTTATGAGTAAGATATCATTAACCATCAGGAGGAACGTCTTGCTCGTCTCGTTGAATAAAAAAAGGAAAAAGGTATTATCCGATTCCGACATATCTTTAGAATATTTCTTTCCGAATAAACAATAAAGTTATAAACATAAACTATAATTACTAGTAACAGCTAAACTCCCAGATTTTTACAAATGATCAATGACATTAATTATAAAAGCATTAATAAAAAAAGCGTCGACTTCACAGTAATAAAGTGTATTTTCATTACTGTACAAGTAATTATACCTAAATTAAGTATTTTACTCTCTACTTAGAGTCTAAAAATAATCTTTTGTTTTGATGTAAATGGAGCTCTGATTAACTTGTTAGTACTTAATACTGAAATATTTATTAAATGATAGAGGTCTGGAATAGGTCAACTGCTGCTTACTAAGGGAAATTGAGTAGTTTTTTAAAGAAATGAGATCATCAATGCTATCATCATCAGAGACTATATGATCGCCTTTAGAGTTAAGGTATTTTGGTTAGTAATTTTACTAGCACACAGCACCATTTAAACCGGAACATAGTTAATGTTTGCTGAAGTATTTGTTGTCAGAAATAGGAGCGGCAGTGGTACTTACTTAGACAGTCGCTACTAAACGGTCTTTAGTAAAAGAGACAAAGAACTAGTAAAGTTGATATCTTATTGATTTTAAATAATCAGATCAGCACTTAAATCAAGATCTTTTAAAGGTTAAACATATAACATTAACTTTATTACATCATAGCTTTAAGCAAAAGTCTCCGCTATAGTGGGTACGAGTAAAATACACAAAGGATTTTCGGATCTGGAATTGTGACAACGTGTACAGCAGTTACTGTATTTTATTGATCGTCCCCTGACATAACGTGAGCTTGGATACCTAACGTAAGGTTCAGAGTGTACGAAAACACATTCGACGTTGTACAATATTCAAGTTTTGTTTTGAAATACAGTAAAACTATATCACAAAGAAGTAGTAGAAGTAAAAAATGTAGGTAATTTTATAGAAAGAATATGACAAAATAAATTCAAAAATTTTTATTAGGTAACTTGGATTTTTTGGTAAATGCGTAACAGTGCAATATTATAAATAGCTCATCTCTAGAAATCCAAGACATTGTTATATCTTCTGGATTAAACCATACGAGGCTAAAAGAGTTACCTCTTTGAAAAACCAAGACGGATGTAAATGAAGTTAAAATATTACTCCCTCGTCTAGATAAATTATATTGGTTCCTAGGTTGTAATTAGTTATTACTAGTGTACTTTAAACTATGAGTATCAATAAATTAAAAAAGCTATATTTAGAGGTAAATGGCTAACAATCCTTATTTATAGGGAATGGCTTAGTAGCTAGAAGAGCTGATGTCTGGTGGTAACTCTTCATTGCCTGAGATCGTCTAAGTAGGTACCACCGTAGCTCCTGTTTCTGCCGTCAAATAGTAATGTGCAAACTTTACTGTATTCCGGTTTGAAGTATATTAGAGAAATTACTAGGGTAACGAGATTTAACACTTTACGTCTCAAGGTGACATGTGCAATGTGGTGATGATACCATTGGTGCGGTATACCATGTTAACTAGCACCGTGTTGTTATGGGCAAGCGTGTCACTTACATCATCAGGTTTGGTCAGGAGTTCACTCCTGCCCCGTCTCGTCACCTCGTGGAATAAAAATGTAAAGTAATGGTCTAGTTAAAAATTATCATTGAATAAGTTTATCTCTGTTCAGTCCACACTTTAATCTATCTCTTATTTTATATTTTAGTGGTGTAAGGAGTCCAGTCAGTGTCTTGAACAAATTACAAGACCAAAGACAAACTCACGTGCTCGTGGTGCACCCTGATAATCAACAAACGAGGCTTTAGCTTCATACTAACATGCATTGGGTCAGCGTGGTGGGAGCTAGTCCAAATCTCTCCATTATTGAGGAGAGGTCTATGTCCTGCAGACGAGATTCTCTCATAATTACTCTTATCAGCGGGTAAATATCTAGTCTCATTGTTTTATTAGAAAACCAAGGTCTAAACAAAAGAGCTGAATGTGAAACTTTGTGAAAAAGGAAAACACATTTCAAGTCAAAACCATTAATCTGAAAGTCGTAACGCTGTTAGGAAATAAATCGTTCAAATTAAACTGAAGTTTCATAAATTCGAGCCTCCGCAGAGGTATTGCGGAGGCTCTTCAGGCAGAATGTTTATCGAACGTTAAAGATATATTTCACGTGAATAACGTTTGAGAAAATATAAACGGGCAAATAGAAACGTACTACGATCTTAACAATTGTTTTATTACGTGTATTATTATTGTTATAATTTCATTAATACCTTATGTTTTAATTTAAATGCAAAAACTATTGATAGTAAATAAGAACTTTTGATGCTTATATCTGTTTTAGCGTATAACATCTACTCTAGTTCTGTGTTTAATTATCCACAATACACAATTCTTTACATACTGTTTTAGAATTATCGGAAATTACCAAAAACAGAGAGACGACAAAATTTCATAAAATTTTTATCTCAAAAACGATTTATAATGCTATTACCTACAAAAACTGTTTGTATTGATTCTACTTTTTGATATAAAACGTTGTTAGTCAGCTCAAAATAAATATTTGTTTAGATACTTTGTTGAAAATATGTTTTTTCATCTTTGTTTATTACAGAGTGTTTTATTAAGAATAACCTTATAAGGAATATAGGTGACATAATATTCTTAATAAAACACTCTGTAATACAGAGATTTAAAACAAATGTATTTGTATATTAAAAACTCAAACAAAATACTATATATTTATATATTTTTGCTAGTTTTTTTATCGTTTATGTTTATGTAACTTACACAAAATTCTTTTCACACAAAATTCTTATCCTATCTACGTCCAAGTTTATTACATTTTTAATTAAACTAAAAATTATCAAAACATAGTAATTATATAGGATTGACACGAGTATAACCTTGTCAGTGAATTATTATAACCTCAAAATTATAGTACGATCATATTGAAAGCATACCAAACGGCGACCGATGAATATTGAACTAAATGGCTCATCAATAATAGGCAGTAGCGTAGGATCTCAAGTGATTGATTAACACATCTTACTACAATATAACGCAGGAAATCTCCTACATTTATTTATGTTAGTCGGGATTAGGTGATATTGATTTTCCGTCTAGGGCACTAGGGTAAGGGTGCCGTCGCCTTCAGTTCGGACCCGTGATAAATCGTTCCACAATGACGTGGGAAAATCTGTAAACCAGTATAAAAGCCAGGAATAACGCTGAGTAATACTTGTTTAATGGTGGAAACCAATTTAACGCGACAAAATATTTCGCGTTAATAGCTTTCAAAATCAGCGTGTGTAGTCGTATAATTTAAATGTATTATAATCTCGAGGGTATTGTTTAACCTCTTTTTGTTATAATTTTATTACAAAGGCTTTGTAGATTATGTTATGATACGTTTAAAAAGTATTACAAGTTTTGCCGTTTCTAAATTACATAGACGATGGAGTGAAGATTTATTAACAAGGTATGATGTTTAATAGTAAAAAAAACACAACTAAGTTAACATAATTTAATATAACACAACATTGTACACACACTCATTACAAATATTTTTAATTGTTTAAAAAGTCATACAGTAATGTTCATTGTTCGAGAGTTGAGACCTGATGACCTGTAACACGGGTTTGTTACCTATTACAGGCACCAGCGATCTACAAACATTGTAAAATGTATATAAACAGATACAAAATATTTTTTGTAAATTAACTGATTTGTGGTGACAAATAAATAAATATACTTTTTAAATGTTACGTTTTAAATCATTAGTTTTTTGTATGTTAACGAAAACATCTCGATTATCAACTATATAAACTATTGATTTAGTGAACTTGTAACTGGTGATACTGATTCGAATATAAGTATAAATAAAAATTCAATTATTAAGCAACAATAATCTCTCTTCAATTGTGAGTTTATAAATACCCGATAAGTCTATAAAAAAACGGTAATCATACTATTATACTATTAGGAAAACGATTACCATAACGTTTTTCCTTAAAACTGCAAGTTACCATGCCATAGAGCTGTAGAAATGCACAGTAATCAAGTTTGCCAGACCATGACGAAATCTTTGTAATTGGAGGCCAAACAAGATGCATTTCCTTCTTCCTAAACACGGTTCCGTAGTGAAAAACGATATTATTTGTATAAAAAAAACCTCGAAGGGCCTCGAAGATCGGCGTAAACATCGTAATAAGAAAGAACTTCCCGATTCCACGAAAATAACGGTACCTTGTTAACCACTTAGTTTTTGTTCCACATGTACTTTTTTTATTATAATGAATTTTACAATATTTCATTAGAGGAAGTTCCAGGTCTTGTCTGAGACCATCTAGGTACGTACCATCACAATTTCTATTTCTACCGATAAATAGTAATGTGCAAACATTTCTTTGTTCCGGTTTGAAAGGTGCTGTATGCTAGTGAAATTACTGGGATAATAAGACTTAACACCTCTGTATCACGGCGACGAGCGCAATGTGAATACCATCTTAATCAGCGCCGTGTTGTTATGGGCGATCGTATCATTTGCTATCAAGTAAACGCTTTGTTCTTGTCGCCATGAAGAATAACAAAAAATTTCTTCTTTGTACAATATATTAAATAATAATATAAATAGCAAATTAGTACAATGAAAAATATAAAGAAGGAAGTTGAAAACAAATTAATATGTAATATATATAAGAAGATGTGTATAATACTAGCAAGCAAATCAAATAGAAAACTAACGAAATGTGAAAAGGTAAACAATAAGTAAAAGATAAAAAGTAATATAAGGTATATTATATGTTAAAATAGTTAAGTATTACATTATATAGAAGTATATTGTACAATGTGAAAATTGTAGTAATAAAAATATATAAAGGAAATACAGAGAATAAGATAGGAAAATAATGCGACGATGAAAATCTGAGTGGCGATGTCTGAAAGCAGAAAAAACCGAAAATGGAAAATTGTTAAAAAGTCTGTAAGAAAGAATGTAAGAAGAAATTTAAAATGTATTTATATATTTAATATAAATATGTATTAGTAGGGAAACAAAACGAAATAAATAGAATAAGAAAAGAGAGCCAAAAATTTCTGCCCCAATATTCGGAGAAAAGAGTATAGAAAAAACTGCCAACAACTAGAATGTAGCCAAACTGATGTATTTTGATAAGACTTAATCTTAATGCGACGAAAGTAATTCACTACTGAATATACGTAGTGTGGGTTTTTATACCACAAGGTGACAAAGAAGTATACGGTCTGCCTTTTGGTAAGCAGTTACCATAGCCTATAGAAACTTGCAGCACCATAGGTACCATCGGCTCGTTGCATTTTGTCGGCGTTGTTGTAGAATCGATTTCGTTTATTTCCAACGGTGGACGTATATTGAAGATTGTGATGAGACATCTTAACATACAACTCATGAGCAAACGTATAATTTATCTCCAAGTCAAAAGATTATAATGATATATATTTAGTAGGCGCATATAATCATTGCCTGATCACAACCTTCGGAGTACTGTCTTGAATTCATATGTATTGTATTGGCGTTTTGTGGATATAAGTTTTAAATATAACTGATTTTATTAATAAAAAAAATCCCAGACTTGATCCCGCTTATCATCTACATCGCTAGATAAAACACGATAATAATATCTCGTTTCTGATAATCTGTATGGCGGCATTACAGATCGATAATAATATTCGTGAAAACCATTTTGTGCGAGGTTTCAAGCATCCTGTATATTTGAAATCATTTGACTATCAGTTTATCGTTTATAATGTATATAAATTTACTGGTGGTAGGTCTCGATACTCTACATAGACTGGGGTAGGTACCACCGCTGTTCTTATTTGTACCAACAAAATGTAATAAGTAAACAACTGTATTTTTTTTACTTCTCTTGGTTTGTATGGGCCAAGGCTCTGTTTGCAATTTTCCTTTTAAAATACTTTTTTTTCTTCTATAATTCTTTTCCCTAATTCGTTTTACAATCTTTTATTCTTTCATTCCTTTCCACCTCTTATCTCTTACTAACATTACTGTGTTTAGTATGAAAGGTATGATAGTGAAATTACTAGGATAATGAGACTTAACATGTATGTCTCAAAGCGACGAGCGCAATGTAGTGCTGTGTATACTATCTTAATCAGCGTCGCTTTGTTATGGACAGACGTATCGCTTACCATCAAATAACCATACCATATAAAAAAATATTCCAGAATATTCTTCGAAGTAAATAATCAAATGGTTCTAATACAGACAATCTAATTTTATATTTAAAACAAAGAGTAGTCGAGTCATTAGTGAATATAATCAGTAGTAAAGTGGTAACCACTTACGAATTTAGGATCGTGGCCCAACATTGTTAGTAAAAGGCTAACCGAGGCAATTACCGGAGCATTTATAATTCTAACAGTGAATTTAGATAAAGGAGATCTAAGAGGCTAATTAAGCGGGATAAAACCTATCTCGGAGCTAAATAGACCTCGCTAATTAACTTACGACTTTGTTATAAATAGGTCTGAAAAGTACAGGTACAAAACTACCTTTCACTACAAAAACTAGGGTGATAACAAAGTTGTTACTATGTATTTCGTGTTACGGTGGTATGGTAAACATTACTGGGTTACAGTTAGAAGGTTAGCTGATAAGATTATTGGAACATTGAGATTAGTATATCATTGTTTAACGTCAGGTATCATTGTTTAACGTCAGGTTTCATTGTTTAACGTCTTGCTCGTTCAACATATCAAAAAGAAAAGTTTAGAATAAAATATTCACCTGATGGTGAGTGATACTTGTCCATAACAACGTGCCGCTGGTTAAGACGGTATATACAACATCACATAGCGCTCGTCGCTTTGAGATTTATGATCTAGTCTCGTTACTCCAGTAGTTTTACTAACAACACGCTTCGTCCCAGATTAGAGAAATATTAGGCGGTAGAATTAGGATCTGTACCAGTGTATACCAAGGGTGTAAAGGATCTCACACAACATAGCACGGGATCCATGCCAACCTGCTCCTGGTGCACCCTGGTAATCAACAAACGAGGCTCTGGTTTACCTTCAACCCGCATTGGGCCAGCGTGGGGGGAGGTGGCCCAATACTCTATTACTTAGGGAAGCCTACCTTCAGCAGTGGAAGTATATTAGCAAAAGAATCCGGCGTCAGTGTTCCCGTCCAAATACGTCGTAGGCGTTTTCAAGAAAAGACTGAATCGGCACTTACTAGGTTAATGCGCTTTACCACCATAGACCACATCATCACTTAACACCAAGTGGGATCGTGGTCAAGTATTGATCAGTAACTTTATAAAAAAATCGTCAATGACAACGTCAGTTTATACCAAAAATTCTACTGACTCTTTTGACAAATCAATTAAAAGAATAAAGAATGTCTTTTTGGATATATAACCAAATTAATATCACCAAAGCGATAATGTAAATTAAAAAGGTATGATGATTGAAAAATTTACTGTTTTCATTTAAGTAGTTTTGGAAAATGCATTGAATGTTTACACAACGGCCACCGTCGCGTCTTATCGTCTCCTTGTACATTATTGTGCAACAACTACTTGCTCTTATCGCGCTAACAAAGCCTTACGTAGTCAATTGTGGTTGTTGCCAAAGTGAAACAAACAACGTGTAATGAAAATTGCATAAAGTGATAACGGAGAGCCGGAGTGCGGTGCTCAAACTGTATTATAGTTTAATTTTGATTGTATTAATGATAACTCCGTAACCATAGAACAACAAACAAATTGACATCGCCACGTATACGGTGCTACAGTAGTTAGATAACCTTCTGTACTGTTTAATTATTTTCATTGTAATTTGTTTAAAACAAATATAAACCAGCTAAACCAGAGAAGTTTATAAATAAACTAGTATTTTCCGGTTGCATTAAAATACTAAAAAATATAAAATGAATAAATTCATAACGTTGTTACCATAGCTATAAATATATGCATAAATTGGCTTGACAACATCTCATTCTGCACGGACGCACGCGAAGAAGTAGAAGATATTAGTAGGATAAATTATTTTTAATAACTAACTATTTAGAAAAATTTGATTAGTTTGTTTCGAATGTATTTATTAATGTATTTTTATATATTTATATATCAATTAGTTCTTGTATATTCATATATAGTATTTTATGTATATATATGTAGCTACTGCCAAATTTTGTTTATATACAAATTTTCACTTTAACACTTCAATTACCACAGTATATCCTATCTCTTAGGTTGCTGGCGGAGAATACCCATAGGTGTTAAGTCCGCCTATTGAACCCTAATTTTAGGTGTTTACAAAAAGTTTTTAAATGAAATAAAATTGCTGATATCATATAATTCAAATTCAGCAGTGGATTGCCGCAGGCTGTCGATGACGATGATTTGATTACTGTTACCAGTAGTCGTCCGCTGAATTTTTTCAAGTTGCTTATCTAACTTCGATATAACTCACTGATGTTTATAATAATTGTGCCAACATTAATTTGATAAATGAATACAGAATGGAAATAATTAGCAATGTGCCTTTCAGACCTTACTCCCGGGAGTTCAGCGCTGCTTAGTCAAATTGGGCCTGAAAATTTGTATTAACATTAATTATCTAAGCAAATTAATAAGAGACAAAGATGTTGACACTATTATTGCTTAGTTGAAATATGAATGTTCGTTTTCATTTACTAGAACCTTACGGAATAATTTATTACTTTTAGTATAATAAATTAAAATGTCTTATAATAGGTTATTTAAAATTATTATTAATTAATTGTTATGTCAGAATGGGGGACGGGTAATAATATCTCCAACACTATACTACCTTTGACGTACAAGGCCAAAAACTACTCCTCGAAGTAGGTAGCGGTTAGTGCAGCAATTAAATTTAAAATTGATTAGTAGTGAACATTAAATTATGATGACGATGATTATTCAGAAAGTGAGGAATTTATACATAAGCATATTTTACTACATATAATATTAATTGATGTTAAAAATGATCTTAAAGAACATACTCACGCCTAGTAACCTTTGCAAGGTTTAATCTGGAGCTTATGAAAATGAAATTAATTTCAATATGTACTGGGGGATCAAATACATAATGTATTTACTATAATCATATGAGAGACATTGTGTTAATAAAAACTCTGAACATAATACTGATTTTTCCTTTTAGTATATCATACTTTTTTCTTTTTTATTCGTCGAGGCGAGTTGAGTGTTCACCTCAGTGACATGCTTGCCCATAACACTGGTTGAGATGGTATATCATATACAGCACTACATTGCGCTCGTCGCCTTGTTACATAAAGTTTTAAGTCTTATTATTTCAGTAATTTTACTAACATACTAGTGTCTAAACGAAGGTTTCCGTCTAATCCCAAAGAACAATAATATCTAGATTTTAAGTGATGGTTAAACTTAAACGTAATTAAACACTAATATATACTTTGTTGATAATGTCTGATTAGTTAAATACAAAGTTTGATATAGCTAAAGTTCAGTTAACAACATAGCTGAATAAATGATGAGGAGCAACGTTACGTCGGTAACAAAGAGCAAATTATTCTCCCACGCAGCAGAGCAGCGCGGCTGATTGGTTTCCGATGCCGGGGGAGTCAGGGCGTCAACAATTTCTACCGATACACGAGTCAATCATGATGATGAGGTTTCAAATTAATTTACCAGTTACGGTTATGGTTTTCATTAATATAATTGGAAATTTTAATTAAAGACATTTTAGTTAATAAACAGAATTTTTTTTGTTACCTGTTGATAAGAAATACGCTTGCCTGTAACGTGACGTTGGTTAAGATGATGCACCACATTTATTTATTTTTTATTAGCTTTGACCTGCGTTTTTCGAGTCAGGGCCTAGTTTAATTATTCCAGTTTACGCATTCATTCTGTATTCTAATATTCATACCGCTAATTTTCGTCTTTTTTCCTTACCTCTCGCTGAGCGAAAACTTATCAACAATTTTCCTAAAAAACCTGTAAGAGACCTGCAAAACATGTTTTGAAAGGCAGAAAACAAACACATTTAAATAAAAATCTTAACAATTTTAAAATAACTAAAACAATTATTTATACACAGCACCAATTTTTTTTTTCTTTTTATTCGCATTCTCTTTCGTGAGTTGGTTAAGGGTTTTTACTTTCTTATTCTTTCATTCTCTTTTTATTTTCCTACATTTTCACCTTTTTTCTATATTCTCCTTTTTCTCAAATTTCATTCCTTTACTGTGTCATTTGTCTTTAGTTTCTCAGGCCTCGCCTCTCATACTGACTTTCGCCGCATTTTACATTTCTTTAATTCACTTTTTTGTACAATTTTCCATCTACTTCTATTCTTATACCTATTATATCTAACAATATTAAATCTTTTGCTATGGACCAATTTTATTTAAATTTATAACACTGTTTACAACTTTGTTATAATATCTTAGGAATATGCCGCAAATTTTGTCTTCACTCATCAGAAAGGAGATGTTTCCAACATTAATAGACAGCACCACATTGCGCACGTCTTTTTGATATAAGATATTAAGACTCGTTACCTTGATTTTTTTTATTTTACCCGATTATTTATTTATTCTTTATGTACACTTACACGTATATATATATAAAACAATACTATTTAATAAAAGTAACATATTGTCACGAAGGCGAGCTTAACACTAAAAAGAGTTCTCTTATAGCATACCCAAATAAGAAGGATATACTATTTAAATTATTTGTGTAGGTGTACCGTGTACTAGTAATAGTAACGTATAAGGAACATATATAGCAAGTATACATAGAGGTAAAAATAAAATATGGAACTAGAGGCGAAGATAATAGTTTTTAACTCTCTTCTTAAAGATAGGTAACGAGGGACAGACGCGGATATCATGAGGAAGAGCGATGATTATGTGGGATCGGGGTTTTTATTTAATCTACTTCCTTTCCTTTGTTTCTTATTTAACTGTATCAGCTGGTAGACGTCCACTGCTGAACATTGGGCTCCTCAAATAATTGGGGGATTCTGTCAGTTACACATCATCATTTTTATACATATTCTCGTTATCATTTTACAAACCTTCTTTTCATTAATAATGTCTTTTCTGTAAATTTCTGTTCTTGTTTGTATCACCCTTCAGACTTCAGTCCCTGCTAACAATATCTACTTTTCTTATATATACATAATTTCTGACTGTAGTAATTCACTAGCTCACAGCGCCCTTCAAACGGGAACAGTAATGTTTGCACATTACTATATGTCGGCTGCAATAGGAGCTAGGGTGGTACCTAGACGGTCTGCGGGAACAGAGATTTACCGCAAGTAATCTAGGTCACCCTTTTAAGCCGATGCTAGGACCGAGCCCTTTATCGTAACCCTATGTCTCGAATAACACGACATTTTGTAGAAAATTACCTACCGTGTTTTAGGAGGATTTTTTTTCATTATTTTTTTAAGCCAAGTATCAAATCGCGTGGCTATAAACGTTAATAAAAGTGGCCCTACGATCGTATATACTGTAACATATTTGGCTCGTCTCCTTGGGATGTAAGGTATTAAGTCTTGTTACCCCAGTTATTTCACTAGCATATAGCGCCTATCAAACCGGAATATTGTAATATTTACACATTACTGTTTGGTGGTAAAATAGCTGCAGTGAAACCTGCCTAGCCGGTCTTCGGCAACAGAGATCTACCATAACTAAAGATTTCCAGCTCTCATATGTGAACATCTGGAATATAGCAATGCTGTTACGTGTAATTCATCCGTGATAATGATATCTATGGACTTGTGAATCATTGTTCATCATCAACCAATAAATAACCACTGCTTGACAAAGGCCTTCCCCAAAGATCTCCAATCCGATCAATCCTACGCTGTTTACCTCCAGCGGATTAGGAAGGTTACAAGAATATCAATTATTAAACTCTTTCCTAGTTAGAATGAAAAATAATCAATTTTAATTTCTAAGTTACTAAGTTATTCGCTATATTGTCTTTACATATAATTTATATACTAACTAGTATTCAATAAATTAAATATTTATTCAATGTTATTAAAGCCGTTCGGAACATTGAAACAACTTGTGGTCCTCTGTGATGGATTTATATAGTAGCAATTCGTGGTCGTTGTGATCAGAAGTTTGTATTGTGTTAACTAATGATTACCTAAACCAATTTTGTTGGTTTAGGTCTTTGAGTATCGGGACGAAGTCAGTTAAAGTTTTGTATGGTACAAAGTTTAGTTGTCATAGAATTGTTTTAGTTCAGTTAGCCTTTATCTTTTTACTTGTTATTGTTACAATAATTTTTTATCACTACGTTACATACATGTTCTTTTATTATAAAAGGATACAATTATGAAATTAAAAATATATTTATTAGTGTTTCTCTTATTTTAATAATATTATTTACAATACAACTAAATATACACAAAAAGTCAATTGATTAATATAAAAGATTAACTAAATATTATCACTATTAGGGTATGATTCGTTGTATGTCGATATTTATATTTTCATTCAGTAAAGATTTTTTTTTGAAAAGCTTATTTAAAAACCTCTTTTCAGTATCTTCTTTAGTTAGTACAGTTAAAAGAAAATTTAACGATCGTCTCTTTAACTTATACTGGATCATTTCAAACGTCTGCTTAACTTTCTGTACTGAAGCGAACTCTCTAAATTAAAGGAGCAAGTTTAAATTATGTCCTTGTGCAGTAGTAAAGGATGAATGCAAAAAGCATTAGAACGATTATTATTTCAGGTTCATTTCGGTACCTAACTTTGTGCAATTAAATGGAGCGGTGAGAAACTTCTGTCAGGAGTAATTTTCAGAAGAGGTGCAGCTTAAATCTTTTAATTATATTCACACAGAATGCTACACCTACACCTACGCCTAATGCACATTACCTTTATGATATAGCCTAGTGTTATGTAAAATACTAATATTACTTTTAATAGCAAGGTGTCTGAAGAAATAATTTTGAAGTACATATTAAATTGTAATTGTTGAGGATAATAGTCAGAGTATGCATTCGCCAGATATACGAGTGCAGGATCGTAAAACTTTAAACATTTTATACTTTTGTGGAAATAAGAATACATGGGCACAGGACTTCAAAGGTCATATGTCTACTTTAAAATAATATTAACAACCGCTGACATTTACCGTTAAATTCAAACGCATTCACAGTCCAATTGCGCCTGGATCGATAGCGATTCTGTACCGCTTCCCCTGCGTTACATCAAGTGACTTTTGACCTTTCAAATACTCATGTTACTGGTAATATTCCGGAGGAGTTGGTTTTATTAAACAATGTTCGAATGTTAAAGGGTAATGCAACTAGTGAAATTACTGCTGCAACGTCTGTTTTCTCGCTTCAAGATAATGTAATTAAAGTTAATTTATTAGAATGTAATGTAGTATCTTGTACAGCTATCTTTAGTACATATGGAATTTATATATTATTATAAGTTTTCCAATAACTATAACCATATGTATTCAGTTTTTATTATTCGATAAGGCGATGAGATGAGCATGGTGTTCACTAGATCGTAAGTGATACGCTTGTCCATAACAATGCGGTGCTGATTACGATCGTAAACACAATACTACAGAGCGTCTTGAGAAATAAATTGTTAAGTCTAGTTACTCTAGTAATTCCATCAACTCACAACATCCTTCAAACCGGAACACAGTAATGTATGTTCAGTACGGTTTGTCAGCTGCAATAGGAACTGGTACCGGTACCTATCAAGACGGTCTCCGGTTTTAAAAACCTACGAACCTGTTACGAGATACTAAAAGATATCTTATGACCTAATAAATAGTATTCTAGTCTTAAGCTTACTTTTTACCCACGTATTGTAATATTGTTATGGCAAGAGAAATACAAATATAACTGATGAAGTCAGAAAAGGCTTTAGGAGCAGGATGACGAACATAATTCTAAAAACACTACTGCTGAAACCATTTTTAAGAAACTAACAGCAATTTTTAAGAAAATCATAATTGTGTTGTATGATATTTTTAAAAATGAATGATCGTATTATCTTTAAGCTTAATTATTTTATACACAACAGAACAATAGTTTATCATAAGAATATTTTTGTCTTAAACAGATGTCTTTGTATTTCGCAAAGCTCCTTTTATGTTTGCTCTGTTTCTGTCACCTGCTGGTTGATATCGTTGAGCCGCTTTCTTCGTTCCATCGCTAAGCAAAGATAAAAGCTCATTAGTACATCAAGTTGCTGTTTGTTGCGGTGTCCTCAACCGTGTACATGAATTTAAGTGGATTAAACTTAAAGCTCCCCTGGGGATGCTGAAGTTTACAGCGGATTTTAAGTTCAATGAACAGTTATGTTGAAGCTCGTTAACACTGTAGTAACATTAGTTTTATTATAAATGATAATGATAAGGGGTGTAAGGGATCCCATACAACAACTCATGGGACCCAAGCCAACCTCTTCTGCTCGTGGTGCAGCTTGTTAATCAACAAACGAGGGTCTGGCTCTTCATAAACCCGCAATGGACCAGCGTGGTAGAAGACGGCTCAAATCCAACCACATTTAGGGGAAGCCTATGTCTAGCTGTGGACGTTTATTGGATGATGATGATAATGATCTTTAGTTCATAATGTACATATATACATAATGGATAACGTTGGCGTAAATAATAATTAATGATACAGAACATGATATGTTATTTACGTACAGACCTTGGTTAATAATTCCTGTGTGATGCAAGAAAGCTGACTGTATCATAAATTGTATGATATCATAGTAGCAATTCTTGCTTGTCTTACATGATTACTACATTTATTTTCGTTATGGCTGTAGGTTTGAATTAAACAGCGTATCAGTACTAAGTATACTTTTAATATAGCCTAAAATTATTTATGACCTTAATTTTGCTTTATTACTAAGCATGAAGAAAACTTGCTTTAAATTATATAGTACAAAGATATTCAATATTTTTGTTGTTTGGTGCTTAACAATATTTACAGTAACAAGCTTTAAACTTTTATTTGATTTTTATAAAAGAATTCCTTTTTTTACTATATGATATTCGATGCAAAGATATGTTGCTAAAGATCTATTATATAGGCTGCAAGGTTTATTTCTGTCGCTAAACCATAGGGCTATCTTATCTTTCCTAACACTATATTGTTATAGTAAGGTGAATCGTGAATCGCTTACTATATTAAGTTATATATGAAGAGCAATTTTAAACTTTTAAACTGTAACTTGTCTTTTTTGTATTATTTCAAAGGATGTTGTTGCCTTCGGCCACTATTATGGACGTGAAGGTTTCATCGGTTCCCGAGTTCGCCGATCTGGACTTCACAAGCTGAAGAATGTTAATAAAAATAGACTTATAAGGAACAGAAGAAAGCCGAGAGAAAAAGGATTAGAGAAGGCACGAAGGATGAAGAAGAAGAAAGAAGGGGAGAGATAATTCAATAGATACTTATATAAGTAAACTATACCTTGACCTAAATTCCGTACTGGACTGTGACTTGTCATGTCATAACCAGCAATATTTAAATATTTGTCGATTACTTCCACGTTATTTTTTACATCCATTTGAATACTGTACTTATTATCATTACCATCAAGTTCAAACAACAATATGGTACTGATGTATTCCTAAAATATTATTACATCAAATAGGTTTAATTTTACGTAGAAATTGAGTAAGAATTAAAAGTATTTAACCTTTAAACTACTTTTTGTTATTGTGAAGTTTCATTTAAACTTTTTCCTGCATATATCTCAAGTAAATAAGAATTATTCTAGTACATGTAAATGGTTACTGGATTTTTCATTATCTACTTCTTCGTCTTCATCAGCCAATAGACTGGACATTGGTCTACCCCAATAATGGGGCGATTTGGACCATCTACCACGGTGACCTAAAGCAGGTTGGTGGGTAGTAGTTATTCATTATATTATTAGTAGTTGCCCGTTGCATTCGCAACTAAAGGTTTTATCTCAATAAAATATTTAATATGAGAATAATCGTGTCATAAACAAAGGCGTCAGCTAATTAAGTTGGCGTAGCGACATGCCGTCCTGCATGGACGCACACCAAGAAAGGGAAGATGTTAGTAGGATTAGTCCGATTTATAATTGCTATTGCATAGATAACATAGAGCGGACGTTTTATTTTATATTTCGTTGAAAGTAGTAACAAAAGTGCTTGTATAAAGTGCTGCCCTACAACTATTAATCTCGAAAACCATTCCACGGCATTAATGGTTGCTTATCGGGTTCACAAGGCCAATGTAGACGCTTCACCACGGTACAGCGACAGTGATAGATTGAGCCGGTGTTGACGAATTAGTTGAACGCTATTCTTATACCGCAAAGAATTGATTTTCAAACGATATCGATTTTCTCTCTACTAATCGTACTGAAATACCATTAAACTATAGGTAAAATAAACAAAAGGCATGTACTGTAACAAATAATAGAAATAGAACATTTGACTATGACTTTATACACGTATGTGTATGTACAAGTTTTGTATTGGTAGATAAGAAAGCATAAGAATTAAATGATGTAAATAAAAGGTTAAAAAAGCCTTAAATAATAACATCAGGGAAAAGCAGGAATTAAAAAAAAATCCTGAGGTAGGATAGTGATTAATGAGCATGACTTCCTAAAGAAAAGCAGATCAGAACATTTTAGCAATCAAGCCTTAATCTAGACATAACTAACCTAGCGACTTAGTACAACAAAATCATATGTTCCTCAGAAAAGTCGCTATGTGTTATTATTAATAATAATATCTGGTTTTATAAGTCTAATTTTGCGACTACGAAATTTTTCGACATACTGTAATCAGTCGCTTTGTCGCCTGACGGAAAAATTAAGTTTGCTTATATCTTATCATTAAAACGTCAAGATTATACAGAGATTGATGTGTTACAGATTTAGGACCAGACATGTTTCTTTTAATACACAGGTAAAGATATTTTACGCTCTATTTTAGACTATAATTTTATCTTTAGTTAAAAAAGTAATTAAGAAGTTATAGTTATTTTATTTCTTTAATTTCAAGAACATGATCTCTACTTATTTAATAACATAAGTTTCTTATAACGCGGTGGAGTAATCAAATACGTAAACTACAGTTATTATATATATACATAAATTACCTTCACTGAAATTTAATGGTTTTTATGTATGGTTATTAAATTATTTATGATAATATAATCTTACTGAGCAATTTACATCTTTATTAAAATTTTAAACATTTAAATTTGTGGTTTGTATAGGTGGTTATTTCGTAATTGTGATGTTTAATTTTAAAGCTTATTAATGCATAATTAATAGTTATTAATCTATGTAGCTTACTAGTTACATAATACATAAATTGTCTAAGTAATATCATGTTTTAATAACCTTTTTTAAGATCACCTCAGTAACGAAGTGATTGGGTGTGATGTTAAAACATTACTTATTAAAACAAAAATCCAACAGCGAGGGTGTTATTAAAATTAAAAGTGATCAGATTTTATTATAATTACAAACGCAGTAATGATTTTATAAAAAACTTGATTCTGGATAACCTAAAGTTATACGTAGCAATGAATTTAAAAAAGTATATGTTTATATTAATATGTTTAAATATTTGACGAACGTAAGGTAAGGCTCTGTGTCTAACATATCTACCTAATTCACTAATTCAAACAGATATCTATATATATATAGTAATTTGAGTAATATGTGCATACTATTCCAGGTAAATTGATTCCCCACCACATTCATATTTATTATTGGTACAAAACAAATGTTTGTTGTAAATAAGGAAACAGATGATACATTGGTTAAGTGGCCTCTTCGCTGTTACGTTGCGTGTTACCGATTTGATTCTCTCATGGTACAAATATTTGTATGCTTATCAAGATAAGTGTATCTAGGAGTATAGACACGACTCTGTTATTTACTCTTGTATATGGCAAGGTCTATAAACAGGTAAAAAAATACGATAGCGTGACATGTATGGAATTTTTGCTAAGAAATTTTCATACATTTTGATGAGCATTAACAAATTTTCTTTGGATCTATTTTATGCAAAAGAAAACTAAATCGTATAATATTATTCAATAAATTATGTACCTGCTCTACTTACAGAAATGATGAAAAATTTAATAATTTGAAGTCGTCGAGTTAATACAATTTCTTTTTACTCCCACTGAAAGGAAGGAGAAAATGATTTTTCTTAACAAGTCACCTTCCTCCCCAAGCGCTTAAGCTAACAATTTGCATAATCTACAAAATTATCTACCTAATAAATTTAAATGTAGATGTATTTAAATAAAATTTTAATTAGCTATGAAAATAAAAATATTTGAACTCATTTTCCTTAGAAATTAAAAAAATATGGAAACGAGTGACAAAATATTCATGAAGGAGGTTTTTTAAACAACTTTCAGAATATCACACTATATATTGATGATGGGGAAGGGATAGGAAGGAGTGTAGAGGGTCCAACATAACAACACACGGGACCCAAGCCCACGTCACTTGCTAATGGTGCACCATAGTTATCAAAAAAACTAGGTTCGTTCCCCACCAACCCGAATTGAGACTGTTTGAATAATAAATAGGAAATGGCCCAAATTCACCGATTATTGGAGAAGGCCTTTCTCCAGTAGTTGATATCTATTGGCTGACGATGGTGATTATTGAATTTAGGTAACTTGGTCAGCAAAATTTTTTTTTGAAATTTGAAGTCCTGAATAAAAATATCCAATAATAAGATTTTAGTTAACAAACATTGACTGTAAATAATCTATTTTAGTATGAAGATTTGTTTCTATAGTTAGCTTTACTGTTAATATCGAATAGTTCATAGTTATTTAGTTTATTTTATTGTTTTTAAATAATATTACATATCAGAAAATACAAGCGTTGTTAGAACAATTTTATTTTATTTCTATAAAACATTCCCAGAATCAGTTGAGTACAGAGAGTGGGCGCCACTAAAGCTACTTATAATTTCATACTCATAAACGATTCGCAAACATTTTTATAAGCCTCTTTAATATTTCAATGATTGTGTATTCATTATATAAATACAAAAATTAATGATTTCTAAAGAATTTTAAGTAAAAAATGAGAATTTGTTTGTATTTACAATCGGTTAATTTACTTACCTTAGTTTTTTATTTTACTAGGCGATGAGATGAGCAAGGCGTTCACGAGTTGGTAAATGATATGACTGCTCATAAAAACGTTGCGCTGGTTAAGATAGTATACACAGCACCACATGTAGTCGTCGCCTAAGATGTTGTCTTACCCCAGTAATTTCACTATTACACAATTTGACATGGTTTGAAGTTAGAAGCTTTAGATGGTGAAGCGAACTAGTTCAAAATATTATAGCTCTCATATGTTGCAGCGATGTAAATCTACAATATTTGGGTGGTAGCCAGAACATGTAACCCAGGAATCTAACTTAAGGCATTCTTGTTACAAGTTATACAATACCCTGCTTCTGGGAGAAAGGCAAAACAATGTTTGATCTATACATTGACTGGTAATCCTTGGTGCTTTGTGAGGATTCACGGAATCTTGTATAGAAAGCATCGGTGTCTTGATGCTTGCCTAAACACAACTCAAGAAGTTGCGATAGATGTCTACCACTGGTATAATTCAAACTTTTTTACTGTTGGTTCGATATAACCAGACTTCAACTAGATTTGAAATACCACAGGCATTCGTTCTTTTATAGGAACAGATTAAATAGAATTTCGATCTAACGATCCGTGAGCAAGGCGGAGAAAGTAATCTCCGGAGAGTTTGTAACAGGACGGGATTAAAAAGTCATGGAGGCGTATTTATCAAAGGCCGGAGGTTCTATCTCACTGTCTGTTGTCTATAAAAATTAATATTTAATACGTTAGCCTCATAGAGCGAGGGAAGAAAATGAAAGCGCATTGGAAAGCCTTTCTCATATCTTATTGATAGGTATTATTCTGAAGTAACGTTTAGATTCATAAAGACTTTATATATATTGATTCGCAGATACTACAGTAATAAATAATACTGAGAAAACGTACAAACATAGCAAGTAACCTTTAGATAAATTCCCGAGAACGCTTTGATTTTTCAATACAATAACAAATTGTGAATAGTTTGATGTTTGACTCAAAATATTTTATTTTAAAATGGTATCTGAAAACGAAACTTTTCAGAATCTGATAATTTTTATAAATATCTATTTTAAAGTATAACAATACAACTGTTTTTCAGAAAAAAAAAATTTAAGTCAACCTTTGGTATCGATATGATTTGTTCATTTTTAATACAGATTTATAGACTCGTTAAAAAATAACAGATTAGCTCAAAATTACAATGTAATTAAATTATGATTTAAAATATATGATAGATGTAATTTTTTATAACAGTACCATAATATTACAATCCTGGGCCTATTTAGTCTATTATTTACATCATTGAATACTAACGCTATTTTATTATCTACCATCACAAAACTATGCATACACGTATATGGTATACATATTTATTTGTATTTATTTATATTATTTACTATTATAGTACATAAAACATGACAATATTTTATAAACGTATTTCTAACTACTTTGCATTTTATTAAATCCTTTAAACTATCAGTATATATTCTTAACTCTGTTTCCTGTTTAAATTCATAACGTAACTTCCTATGAATGGGACACTTCGTGAACAAGTGAGGAACCGTTTTCTTACGCAGTAATAGTTATGATTGTTAACTTTGTATTTCAAAGAACAAATTGTTGAAAATACAAAAAAAAAATAATTATATGCTGCTCCCAAGCGGTAAATGTTTGCTTCAGTTATGCAACTAATTAGAAAGCCGGTCCTAACGGTCAGCGAGCTTCCATCCATTTTAAAAGCTGACACTACGCCCCTCACACTATTCTTTGTACTTTAAATAAAAACACACCGTTTTAATTTGAATTTTTTAACTTACTACTATTACTTATACATATTATATTACATACCTTTTCTAACTTGTTATACCTTTATGAACGCGGACATTCTCATTGAGACCGTCTACTACCGCAGCTCTTACTTTTGCCGCCTACTGTGCAAACATTACTATGTTCCGGTTTAAAAGGGTGCTGCAGGCTAGTGAAATTACTGGAGTAACGAGATTTAACAACTTATGTCTCAAAGCGATAAAGCAATGTAGTTCTGTATATACCATCTTAACCAGTTGTTATAGGCAAACGTATCAATTACCATCAGGTGAAAGTTTTGCTCGTCTTAACGACACTACGAATAAAAAGATAGCAATTCTGGTTCGTTATTCAACAATTATTAAATTAGTAATAAAATGTTTTTAATTTTAAACCTTTAATCATAACAGTTTTAGTTTTTTTTAGAAGCAATACGATGGTCTCTCTTACCGGAGACCGGAGTCTAAGTAGGTAACTTCCGCAGCTCCTTCTGTTTTATTTTAATTTTGCTTTCGTCCTTCGTGGTTTGGGTAAGGCCTTGTTTGCTTTTCAATGTATTCTCGTTTTATCATTTCCTTTTTTCTTTTCTCTAGCTTATGTCTTTTTCCATTCTACATTTTCCATCTGTCACTCTTTTCTGTACATCCATATCTCTTCTATCATCTATCAACTGCAACTCCTGCAGCCGACAAATAGTAATATGCAAACATAACTATACTAAATTCTGGTTTTAATGGCGTTGTAAGCTAGTAAACTTACTAGGTTAATAAGCTTTTTTTTATTACGATTTGAGGACCACAAATATTAGCGTGTTTTTCTTCGAAGGCTGTTGTGGCCAATGAAATTACTCGGGTTAATTGGTTTTAGTATATTATATCTCAAAGTGGCTCATACAAGTAGCAGCAATATTTATATGGCCTACTGACCAAAGTAAAAGTGATTTGATACTTACATGATTTAATTTGATGATACGAGCTTTGATATATCCATTTTTTTTATTTAGTCGATGTAACGAGAAGAGCAAGGCCTTCACCTGATGGTAAATGATACGCTCGCCTTTAACAACGGGGCATTTGATAAGATGGTATATACAGCACCGTATTGCGGTTATCGCCGTGAAACATGGATTTTTAAGTCTCGTTACTCTAATAATTTCATTAGCTTACAACTCCTTTCAAAGCGGAATACAATAATGTTTGCACACTACTGTTTACCGGCAGCAATTGGACCTACCACCGCAAATCTACAACCAGAAACATATAAGAATATTATTTTAATTTTTTATACTGCACCGCATATATACCGTATACACAGTAGACGTAATTTCACTAGCATTCAGCACCCTTTAAACCAGAACACAGTAATTTTTGCATCGCACTGTTTGTTGGCTGCACCAGGAGCGGCAGTGGTACCTCTGTAGATGGTCTCTGGTAATAAATACCTACCATTAATATACTTTAACTATATTTTTTTATACTACTGTTACGAGCGGGGGGGATAGAGGCAAAACACCATTGAAATTTTATTATTTTCCCTTTATTTCGATGCTATCACCAA
>DWLS01000925.1:0-25303 GCA_018246255.1 Pachliopta kotzebuea | reverse complement strand
CATAGCGGGCGATAAAGGTAAGATCACAATTCATTCTTCTACTCGACGCTGTGTGATTTTAGACAGACATATAATATTACGATTATGTGTGACATGATGTAAGACATCTTATAAATGATCAGATCATAACCAACAATCTAATTTTATTAGAATTCTTCCTGTGTTATGAAATTTCTATAAGTATGAAGATCTTTGTGGGAGGCCTCTGTTCAGCAGTAGATATATTTTGACTGATCATTATGACAATAAATATTTCAGTAATTATGGTCTAAAACTTTCGAAAAGATTTTTGTACATAGCAATAATAGAAAAAAAAAATATTTCGATTATATCTTAGTAGTATTCTTACTTATCAATAAAATTAAATTAATACCTGATCAGCTATAGCCTTTTCCAAACTGGCAACATCGTCGGAAGCGTTATTTGTACTTGAGGTTTTATCAGTCTGTGCTTGAGTAACTGTCAATTCCTTTTTTAACTGTAATAGCTTATCTACTTCCGGTTGCCATACATTTTTATCTTTCGTTGATGCTTTCAACTTTCTTACTTTGTCTCCCTTTAATTGTAAATAATATTTATTAATAACGTTATATCGGCGGAATTACCTCCTTCACTAATAATCATCATTTGAAATTAAAAATTTAATATTTCCATTACGGAAACTCGAGGCGCTTCATGCCAATTGTTGGACCCGTAATAGCTTTTGAATTTAGCATATGTTGATTAGCTCATTATATTTTGCTTCATCAGAAACTTTAGCTCAGTGAGGATCTTCAATTACCACCGCTTTATAAACTGAGTTATTATCACGCCGTTGTAAATATTAAAGGTAACAAAACTTTGATATTATCCATGATTATTAAATCCCAATTATTCAGTGTTATTTGTTAAAAAAAATAATTAAAAAAATCCACATTTTACCTGTTCAGCTACCGCTTTCTCTAAGCTTGCAACACTATTGTTTTGTGGGACATCAGGAGCAGCCTTTGCAGCTTCCAACAGCTTCTTTAAATCTAACAACTTGTTTACTTCTGGTTGCCATACAGTTTTATCTTTTGTTGATGCTTTTAGTTGTCTCACTTTGTCACCCTTAAAAAGGATTTAATTATATTTATATTTCTTATCATTAATTAGAGCAAGGGGTCTTTATAATTATACATAATCTTGTTCATTGCAACAAGGGTCACTATTCTGAGACTTAGGTAGCTAGCCCCATAGTGTCCAGTAGTCCCGTAGTCCATTTATGCGGAAAAACAGTAGTGTGCAAATATATCTGTAGTAAGATTAGAAAGGTGCTCAAGTTAATTAAATTAATGGAGGTACCTCGCAAAATATGGAAAACACTGTTTTCACGTGAGTCGCATGTTTGTTCACTTATGTATTGTGAGAATGGTTTCTCTTTCATACTGTGGTGTATTTATTATTTTAATGTTTTTTTACTTGCCTGCGCTGCAACAGCAGCTTCAAGCTCAGCTGCGGTTCCTCTGGTCGATTTTGATTTAGCGTCACCATTTTGCTGTGAAATTTTTATAACTGTTTAAAAACTATAAAATTGTAAAGGAACAATGATACATACTTTTTCAATAGCAGATTTTCGGACAGCGTCCATATATTTTAATATATTATATATATTTGAATACATAATATATATTTTTATGTACATTATATAATGAATGTTATAGTACATACATAGTGTTTCAATCTAACACGTCAATTATAATAATAGTTCGCTAACTGCCTCTGTGCTGCAGTAACTAAAGACTTTCCTTGTAACACAAAGGTCCCTAGGTCTAAACATAAGTGCAGTACAAGTGGCAATTAATTTTTCTCGCGTATATTAAATATGCTACTATATAAGCATTAATACTTCGTCAATACGTTAAAGAGTATCCTGAGCAACACAATATGCATATATATATATTAAATACACTTGATAAATATTATAACATATATATGTAGTGTTGTTCAGGATACACTCATATGGGTGTATGTGTTGTTATACATGTGGTGTTTAACAATAGGTACACCCATATGAGTATACATCTCTTACCTTAGCCCTATCGCTTTGTGTGCCGGCATACTTCGCGCGGAGTTTGTCCAGTATGTCCTGTTCTATTTTAGAAAACAATGGCTCCGGTTTACCAATGACGTGACCCGGAGGCAAATACTGAAGTAAAGTAGGAATGCTGTGAAAAAGTAACAAATGTTTTCTTAAATTCTGTTATGATGATTATAATTTATTGTCAGCAATCAAAATATCTCCTTGCAAATGCATTTACTGTGAATTGACTATTGATAGAGAGAAATGGAAAAAGACATGATGTTATCTTGTTTAATATAATCATTAATAAATAGATGACAATAGAAACGATTACATACTTTGAATTTATTCTTAATGCTACCGCATCCAAATTAAGTTGCTCCCGCAACCTTCTACAAGTGTTCGGTACATAAGGCGCAAGTAATGCGCACAGTAGAGCCACTATCTGGCAACATAATCCGATCGCAGTTGCTCCGCGTTCTCTGCATTTAAGAGGAATCGTTAATTTTTTAATCGTATAAAATAATCAAATTTTAAATTAGAGTTCACTTACTTATCCTCTGCGGACCCTTTGAGTAATACCCAGGGCTGTTGTGATTGCATGTGCTGATTTCCAATGCGAGATATTGACATCACGTGCTTTAGTGCTTCCCTAAGACGACCCTTTTCCATGTGCTGTACATAAGCTGTGGGACAAGATGACCCCAGACTTAAACACGTAGTAGATTTATTTCAATAATAATTACTAATAAATGGTAAAACAACATTGTAGGCTACAAAACCATTACAGCGGACAGGTTTTTAGACCGACGGTGTGTAAATGGTTTAAACACATCACTACTTGCCGATTTTGACTAGGATGTTGTAAATATTAAAATTACTAGAGAGTGTTACAATAGGGGTAAATGCACTAAGAGTGACAAAAGTGACTAAAGTTTCTCAAACGGTTAACTACTATTCCATATCTTGCCGCGGTAACAGCATTTCTGTGTTCCAATTATCAACATATGAGAGATAACTCTAAGCGAACACGCTTTCCCATCCTCGGCCTCATTGTCACTTAATTCTATGTGAAATTTAGCTCAGATATTAGTCCATTGTAGATAAAGAAAGAAATATACTTACCATTAAATTCTCGATTGATGTATACGATAAGTTCTAGGTCAGCTTGAGATAGCTTCGTTTCTGGTACTTTGCTCTTAAATGAATTCGCGCAAAAGCTAAGCGACCGATGGCAGAAGTTGCCTAAGTTGTTCAAAAGCTCTGAGTTGTTCCTAGAAATTAATAAGTAATACAAATTAGAACTTTTTTTAAGTAAATATATACATCTTTGTCTAAGCTTTTTTTTTCAACTGACTAGGCGAAGAGACGTGCAAGGCGTTCACCTGATGGTAAATAGCACGCCAGCTTATAACAACATGGCGCTGATAAGATGATATACATAGCACAACATAGCGATCGACGTATTGAGACGTAAGGTGTCAAGTCTCATAACCCCAGTAATTTCACTAGCACCCTTCAAACTAGAATATAGTAATGTGCAAAAAATTGCAACAGAAATAGGACACAGGTGTATATGTCAATACATATAATTATAGTTCCAATACTACCAACAACCCATTAAAAATAATCTTTCCATTCAGCACAACTTTTTTATAACATAGAATCAATATGGTTAAAACAAAGCTTGTATACCTTGTTCCGAGATCATTCCAACTAAAACTGGAGTCAGAGGTTTCTGGCCGTATACTCGCCAAGTAAAACCTCCATACGTCGGAAGGAATACCGGTTTCCTTTAAAATAAAATAAGACAAAGTCCTTTAATAATTTTAGTAAAGACAATATTTTTTAAGACAAAAATTTTATTACAGGAAAAAAAATTAAATTACCTGGGCATCTGTACCAAATACACCTATACCGCGAGATTTAGAAAACTTGCCTTCTTCATAATTTAAATACTCTAGAAAAAAGGAAAAAAATTAGATGAAAATCTTTCTAAAAAAAAGAAAGCACAAATAACAATTTTACAAACAGTTTGAGTTTCAACAGCAGGCAGATTAATTGACATGGGAGGGCAACTACCGTTTTTTGAACGACCGCAATTAATACTTATATCGCTATTTAATATTGTTTATACCTATTGTTGTTTTTCTATTTCTATTTCTAATGAAAATAATGTAAAAACAAAAACATACCTGTAGCAAATATGTGATCTACCAGCTTATGTCCCTCATTGACGCCGATAACAGTGGCGGGGAACATTATAACATGGAATGGGACATTGTCTTTTGCCATGAATTGATACAACTTCACCTGTAATAACAATTGTTTTAAGCGGTGCCGGCTACAAATCGACATATGTTAAATGTAAAAATTAATAACCGAGTAACAATTGTTCATAATCAAGTAATTAATTTATATGATATTTATCTAATAATCTGAGTATATGTTTTTTTTTATTATTTATTTATTGTACACACAAAAAAAAGAAAAACAGAAAAATACACATAAATACATCGATGAAAGTACAAAAGGTGAGCTTCTTTATAAGAAATTTTAATTTAATTAACTATAAGAGCAATGTTGCTCTGGACCTCCAACCATATTCGCACAGCAAAGTTCTTTGGCTCTCCAGTTGACAACAGGATAATAACAATGTAGTTATGGCGGCAGATTTACAATATGAGGATTATAGAAATTTAGTCCGACTTGAAAAAACCCTTTCATAACTGCATAAGATATGGACCCCATGTATAGATAAACAGGCGCGATACAATGCAGGCGTTTAAACAACATTTAAAAATGCTTACATCATACTCTTTATCAGGCTTCCACCATTTTTCATACTGTTTTGTTGCTGATTCCGTTATGCTCAAATATCCGATCGGAGCATCAAACCACACGTAAAATACCTGTAAATTTAAAAAAATATATGTATTTATTAATATATTGATAATGTTGCAGTAAAGCTTGATATTTAGATACTACTTGCAAATATATTATAACCTCAAAATATATCTAAGCAAATTTATGAAAAGTTCTTAATTGATCTATAATAATATAGTCGTGTATCATATAATATAGAACATGTGAACAAAAATTAAAACCTTATTGGCGAATTGTTCTATCGGTACTGGTACGCCCCACTTGAGGTCTCTGGTAACGGCGCGGGCACGAAGACTATCCCGCAGCCATGTACGGGAGACTGCTCTAGCGGGTGCAGACCACCCGTGCTCTGCCCCACCGATCCAAGATCGAAGCGACGGTTCTAGCTAATAATGTGTATGTACATTATTGTTATAAACATTTTCAAACCTTTTTTGGAGACAATTGTATTCTAAGTGGACGCGGTAAAAATCGATTGAAAAGTGATTCAGCCCTGTTTGTTTACTTATCATCTCGTGAAAGAAAATTCAGCGGAGCAGTAGTGGACAAAAGGAAAGCTGTTAATTTACTCATACTATTGATAATAAAACCAAAAAAGGGAATATAAAGTGTGAATAATGTGGTATGAGAACGTCATACATAGGTAAAACCAGATGACAAGGAAAAATTGATCTGTGAATGTTGATGAATATAAGTGTGGAAGAAGATTAAAGTACATGTCGTAATAAAAATTTCTTAGAAAGTATTTGTAAAGCAAAATATTTATAATTTGGTGAAAGGCAAATTTAATTTATTAAAAGTAATATTCTCACCTGACCGAGTTCAATGAAAAGTTGTTCGCTGGGTTTAACTGTGGGTTTGTGTGAGCAAACTTTACATTTCGGCGACACAAGCTCTATAGCGTTTATTAACTTCCCGCATTTGTCGCACTGGTCGCCGCGCGCACTATCATACAAACAGCCCGGATGAGGACACACGCCTTCCACAAACCTATATTAAAAAAATATTAAAACATCGGTATTGCTTTTTCAAAGTCATGATTTCCTTGTTAACTATTCTAGAATAGTATTTGCACAAGAAATTCCTGGTCTAATTTATTTTGATTAAAGATAACCCGGTTGTTCTGCCGATATATATTTGTTTTATATTATTTAATATGAATATCAATGTTTTGTACAAACTAAATAACACTTCAAGAATTGGTGGGATAATACAAAGTTTTAATAAAGCGTTTCCCTCTCTTATAACAATGTGGGCTTAGCTTTGAGACATAAGGCGCCAAGTCACATTATATCAATAATTTGACTATCAATAGAGACCTTACCAGAAACACAGCAAAGTTAGCACATAATACTTTGACGGTGGAATAGGACATTGCGTTGCCACATACACTATCACCGGTAAAAATGACGAACGAGTGAATCTAATGGAATAATAAAAAAAATTATATGCCATAATGGAGATCAGTTTGATAGTATTCGATTAGGATTCTAAACCAATATGTATGAAAATGTTCCAAAAATAATGAAAATCCAAGTGAAAATGTGATAAGTATAAGGCCTTTGTAAATATGAAGGAATATGTACTATATATTAGTTATTTATTAATATAAATTTATAACTGTTGGTACACTTACCGGTCTGCTAAAAATCTCTCACACTTTTCACAATAAAGTTGGTCTACAGACTGTGAGCTCACAAATCCATTGTCCATAAGTTTAAGGAATAGTTTTTGTGCTATTCTGTAATAAAATTTAAAGTTTTTTAAAATAACTATAATCATTAGAACTAAAGTTATTAAATCAAAAAATCTTGTAAAAAAGACTACGATATTAGAAATTGTGGATTAACGATGTAATGATGGCAAAGAATCGATGAATGCAGGTGGCACCGGATCTTCTGATTTTAAATATATGCCACTAAATAGTAATGTATTTCTAAAAAAAAACATACATTTAAAATTACATAATTTAACTAACTTAGTCTGTTCCGTTGTGCTGGTACGTCCGAAGTAGTCGAAACCTATGTCGAACCAGCGGTACACTGCATTGTGGATGTCGAAGTACTTATCACAGATCTCCCGAGGCGTTACACCTTCTTCTAAAGCCTGAAATTAATATATGTTTACTATGATGTTTCTAGAATATCGCGTATTAACACCTACAGTACTACAATTAACATTAGGAGAAATTGTAGTCAAACACTAGTCCATTAAAAAATTAGGACTAAACACTTAAAACTATTTGCGGTTGATTTTAGTGAGAGAGGAAACGCTACGTACCAAAATTAATAAAGATTACGATCTCTCTCTAGAATTTTTTTAAATCAATATTTTGTGTTTAATTTATTTAGTATTGTATCCAAAATTATATTTTGTTTGTTAATGATGTAAAAGAAAACTAAATTTATTATACATGAGTTTTTACTCATTGAATCATTTTTGTCTGAGTAACATCATTCCAATCCGTGGATTGCCGTTAAGGTATTTAAAAAAAAACTTAAATACCTTTGTTTCAGTAGCCGTTCCGTATTCATCAGTGCCACATATAAACAAAGTGTTGTAATCGCATTGTCGACAATATCTAAAAAATAAAAAAAACATCGTTAACTTCTAGTAATTTAGAGCGTCACTTACTGATTACCACCAATTAATCTTATCTGTATCTTTTGCCGAAGACCACATAATTACCTTCTGAGACCGCCTGCTTGTAAACATTAATGTGCAATTGGTACTATTTAAAGAACGCTGTAACTGAGCAAATAATTGGGGAAATAAGACTTTATTAAAACAAAATGCTATGAGCATCATGTGGTGCAGTTTATATCCTTATAAATACATTGTAGTGGATAAAGCCTATTACCATCACGTGAACATATCACATGTGTCATTTCTACATTGGATAAAAACAAAAGGTATTATTTTAGATGCACAATAAATTAAATGACAAAATGTATATGTTCATTAGCTGATTTTTTTATATAACCAGTTTTACCAACCTTGCAAAAATATCGGCCGAGAGAACGCAACCAATGATGTTCCCCAAATGTGGTACATTATTCACGTAAGGCAGGGCTGACGTAATCAATATGTTTTTACGGTCCTTGACTGGTAAACTGCAGCAAGAATTTGTCAATGTAATTGCAATTATGTCGGGTGAAAGAGAGATATTTTTATCACTTATATTGGACTTTCAATATAAAAGTTAAACAGTTACAGTATTGTGAAGAGACAGGAAAGGCCTCATTTATCCACCTGACTGTCGAAGTATTAAAACTTTAAGCTCATTAAATAAATGTTCTATAATATAGAAATTGATACAATAATAAAAAAAGTAATTCTTACACAATTTTCTCTTGCGGTAAAGGTGATTGCATGTTTTTTTGTCCATTTATCCATCCATCCTTCGCTGCATCAATTTCTTCTGCTGTAACACTTGTAGTTAAAAGGTCCACATCTGGAGACCTGGGGAAAGTAAATAAATATTAGGATAATTATAGATATAATATTTTTATTTTATTAAAAATATATATCGAAAAGGTGCAGCTTCGTGCCCCCCATTTAAACTTAAACAAACATGTAGCAAGAATGATAACTTTAAAGGATCTATGAAATCGATCAACCAACACTTGAATAACACAGTGGATAAATGGCGTTGATTCTCTGTTTAAGAGAGAAGACTCAGAGCTTCAATAATATAAATAATAAGAAGGTTGTTAATTTTATGTTAATTCTGTTTAAAAACAGTGAGTAAACTAGTTTCACGTGTGCAAAAATGATTTAAATATATTACCCAACAGGAGAGACAATGCTTGTAATCTGAGGATTACCAAGTACTGAAGGTGTTGCATAGGGGCCTTTAGTTGATCCCCCCCACTGCTTAACAGCCTCCTTAAAAAAAAGAACCAAACTACAAATTAAATATGTTATAACATCCGACGTCATATAATAAACAATTTTAAAATTAACCATTTCATCATCGTCAGCTGATAAACGCTCACTACTTTTTCTTTTTTTTAACGCGGGAGAATCATTTTATGGACGTTCCGCCGGTGCAAACGCCCACTACTAGACATAGGCTCCCAAAAAGATTTTGCTTCCAATTGTTCCTACGCTGCCTGCATCCAACAGCTTCCCGCGATCTTGACCAGATCGTCGGTCGACTATAAGCGAGGTTTTCCAGCGTTGCGTCTACGCAGCTGCTACTCGAGATTCTTACTGCCTCATCGACAGTCAGTCGATATGTATACCAATCTGTCCGAAAGTTTTCGATCGACGTCCCCATCTATCAGCTAATTATGAATCCAGAAATATACTACACAAAAATAAATTCTTACCTCTACAGCTTTTGCACTAGCTAAGTCATTAAACCAACACACAATGCATTGATATTCTGCTAAATAACCCTGTTTCAATGATTCGTCATAAAACAGGGGATATAACGTACTCCATATTGAAATGTCAGCAGCAGACAATTTCACCTACAATAAGAAACAAAGACAGAATTAAGCCAAAACATTTTGTAACTCTAATTTTGAATGATGTAAGTTATCAAAACATACCCCAAGAATGTACTTGTGCTTTTGAAGCAACAAATCAAGCATTTGTAGGAGTGATTTAAGTGCTTGTCGGAGGTCTGATGCTACAACTTTACCTCCAACAACAGCAGCCACCGCTGGCTGAAGCCTCGTGGCTTCCCATTCTTGCATCTGTTGACTAATAAAAGAGAAAGGATAATAGATCAATTACAGAATTTACTTTTCAAAGGAAATTATTTACCATTACCATGCAACAACACAAGTTATATGAATAAACAATTATGTTTTATTCAAAAATATTAAGTTAATATATGCGTACAGTTTTTTTACTAAAAGTTAAGTAAAGATAAATACATAAAAACAACCCCCCAAAGGCCATTAATTTTTTCTTTATTTTATCTACTTTAGTTGCCACATCTTAGACAAAAACTAACATTAATATGAGTATTTATCAAAATAAGATAAAACTTCATAAAAAACAATTTTATAATGGTACATAACTTTCATTTGAAATACATACCATTGTCCATTAACAGACAGATCCAAAATGGGGAACAAATACTGTGCTGCAGCATTACTAGAGAAGAATGACAACTGCTCATCCACTTCAAGCAATGGCAGCACCTGCGGTCCTGTGAAAATGCTGTCTGCAATGCAAGACATGTGCTCAGTACCAACCCCCTGTTGTTAGTAACATGCAACAATACTACTAGTTCATGTTTGAAAAAAAAATAATTAAAAATGTTATTTTAAGACATAATAATACCTATAGTTACAGAATTTTACTTCTCATGTATTTACACCTAACTTATTTTTATAAGTAACACTACCACATCTATTTCTGTCACCAAACCGTAATCTTTACACACCACTGTGCTCTACTTTGTAGGATCTTTTATTATTGTGTTGTATTAAATAGTACCACAAATTTTGTGTGAATGACCTGACAGTGACCATTAAGTTAGGGGTATGTTTTGATAACTAATAAAGATAGAATTACTGTATAGTGTGAAAGAACTGTTCTAAAATATTTTGAACATATTGTAATCATAAGATAAATTATTAAGGAAGTTACTGAATTTTGTAGTTAATTTTGAACTTATAATTATCGTATACTTGAATAGCATTGAGTTATTAAATACTAAATCAAGATGGAAAATAAAATATTTACAATTAAATTACATTTACATTTAATTGAACTTTCACTGTTATTTAATTAATGTTAAAATTTTATGCGGTTTTTAATGTTACACAATCTACATATTGAGGTGGATGTCACCTTAACAAATCACAGATGTTAAATTTTGCATGTTGAACCATTTGCAATCCTATACTTTTCATGTAATTAAAGGTTAGGTGTTTAGAGAATTTTGGATTAGTTGTGTCTTATATATATATATGTATATATTATATATTATAAAGATATTTATCATACTAAAATGAAATCAATAAACATATAAAAATATATTTTATTCATATTAGTACAGTCTCAACACTTAATGTAATATTAACACATACAACTAATAATAAACTACACATCTATTATTGTCTTATTACATTTAGTCAAAAGTGTTATTTATAGAAAATGTAAATATTCTACACCAAACTAGTCTTGCAATAAATCTAAATAAATAGTTTTTAATTCTATATTACCTTACAAGCAATTAATTTAAAACAGGGGTTATTTACAAATAAAAGACTAACACGAATAATAACTGTATCTAAACATTTAAGATGTCCATTGAGTATTTTTATATTTTAAAATTTAGTAACACTAAAAGGCTACATTTACAGATTAAAAAAGCACCAATTTTGCAGCATTGTATCAGAACTTAATTAGGTCAGTACAGACCCCAAAAAGAGTCCCTGATGTAAACAAATAAGCTATGATACATTTATGTTGGTTTCACATCATTGTTGCAATGTGTATCAATTATTGCTTCAGCAGGAGATGAGTAAAATTAAAAATGTTAATTTAAACTTTATGACAAAGAATATCAAATGTCTTTTTAAATGCAGAGATTGTTGACAAAAATTTGCTCAATTTTCATATAAGAATATTTAAATACCTTCAAAAGTAGCTTTGCATAATTTAATTTTTTTCCCTGCTAAATTAGCTGCTATTAACAATTTTAATGTTGCGGTGTTATTCTCGTTTGTGTAGATCTTCATCGTCATGTCTAAAATCAATGCCTTTTTTCTCTTTAAGTAAATTAATTGTACATAACCTAACAAACAACCAGTTGGCAGTTTGCAAAATTTCTGACAGGTAGCTTAGAGCAAAAAAATGTTGTCATCAATACTAAGAATTTGTAACATCGACAAGTGGTTGCAACAAAGATGAATCAATATTGAAAACAAAGTGATCGTAACCGAATAGTATATACAAATGCCTTATTCGATGTAGATTATAAACGATTTTAATATTGAAGATAAATAATTATTATATACGAATTAGCTTCTTGTTTATATTAACATCTTCAACGGTACCTATGACTTCTTGTAGTGTGAGTAATATTCGAATCCACACATATATCAACTGTGTTTAAAAAAGTAATAGACATAATAAATCCGCTAGATCTTAGAAAATCAAGTAGATACGATAATAAATTTAAAATGTTTATAACAAAATGTTTAAAGTATCTTTGATTACAATACCACTTTAGTAACCAAAATTTTCAAAGGAACTTTACTTACGTTGATACATAAAAATAGTAGTAAATTAGTTGTTGTCAACTAAAGATCTATTTCAATATAGTATTTTTGCAGATATATTTGAAACAATGGTATTCCAATGCCTTAAAGACCAGACAAGAGATTTTTTGTAAACGTTTTAGTTTATTTCAGTTACAGCTACGAACTTTTTCATTTTTTAATGTATATATTATGCGGTTCTATTAAATAAAATTGCTAAAGTAAGAATTATTGAAGATTTGTATCCTACATTAAATATCGTTTATAATTGGACTCTCAGGTCTTACAAGGATCTCTTTAAAGACCATTTTTATTTGTTATATATTTAGTAATTACATCATGTTTTGCTTTCTTAAACCGAATAAAATGTATTGCGAATTTTTTTACTGTTAAAAACTGTTTGTAGCACAGGACGCTCCCTGACTAGATGGAGCGACTGTTTATGTAAAGCGGCTGGTAGCAACTGGATATCGGCACTGAGTCCGATCGTTGGCAGTGCGCCGATTAAGAGCCGTTCTTTAGAAGTAGCAAGAGATAAGAGAGATGTCCAGAAGAAGATTGCCGCAGGCAGTTGCTGATGATGAAAAAAGTGTAAAACGTGAACAAAATCATTACGGAAAATTAAAGTCAATGATGTATTTACATAAAAATAATTTAATTCATTCTTCATTACCATAAACTAAATAAATTTCTTTTACTATTTAAGACATTTCGAAATACTTATATTTATGTTTAGACATGGAATAATAACATAGAAATGCATTCAGATTTCTTTGAGACACATTTGAAAAAAGTACATTATTTGATCAATATAAGAAAATATTACAAATAAAATCAAAATTAAATATTCTTAAATTTAAATTTAAATTAGAAAAAATGTGGGTGATAATCGAAAGTCGAACTGTTTTTTTAATGAATGTATTCTTAGGTCAATTTAATGTTATACTGTGCAAACAATAAAATGTGCAGTATAATCTATTGTTGTAACATATATCACATAATTGACACAGAATGGAAAATAATTGTGCAAAATCAAAGGTCAAAATTTTCTTAACATCTGACTGTTTATGTATATATATATAAATAAATAAACATATATACCATTTTTACATGTTTAATTTTTGTACCTAATACTTTGCTGACATAATATAAATTATTAAAATTACACATAAACTTATTTTAGTTAAATCAGATGTCATGAAAATGGCCCCTGATGACTTCTAGAAAGTCTATAAATACAAAGTATTTTCTTGCACTATTTTTTTTTATTCGACGAAGCAACGAGACAAAAGAATTTTCACCTGATGGTAAGCAATATGCTAGCCTATATCAAAGTGGTGCCAATAAGGATTATACAGTGTAACGTTTCGCCCGTTGCATCAAGACATCACTTCGTCACACCACTCACGTCCGCAACGCCGTCCAAACAAGAACAAAGTAATGTTTAAAAATTATTGTTTGGCGGCTGAGTTAAGCGTACTGCCTAGACGGTTTCCGGCTACAAAGATCTACCAGCTACGACCTACCACCAGTAATAAGTGCAAGTTTCGCTTTATTTACTTATCTATTTTCTTAATTACATTCAATTGGTATAAAAATAATATCAAATATTATTATACGATAATTGGAGTATAAATCATACATTTTAAAGAATTCTTAAATATTCAACATACTCCAAAAACACTAGAATCAAATTATAAGTGAGATATTGAATTTAATATCCATCAAGTAAAGTATAAAAAGACAACAAAAAACATAATTTCGTCTAATATAAAGACTTCAAATAATTTAAGGTTTAAAAAAATCAATACAATTATTAAACCATTATTCAATATCACAATTTGGAACCACACACAGCAATGCCTCAAATTTTTGGCATGTCGTACTTACTCTAATCATGGAATAGTAGTTTTCGTCAAAATTCAATTTATGCCTAAATGTAATGGAAACAAGGCCTTCTATATCAGTGATAACAAAATTTTCTAGCGTATCGCTCACAGTACAATGTTATTGAGACCACGAGAAAGGGAAAGGTTGAATGGTTTGTCAGATATCATTTGCCTCAACTGATAATTACAGGCAAAGCTGAAGGCAAAAATAGCGGTGGAGATCGAAAATGTCAAAACTCCATAATATAAGAGAGGGGGCTTAAATTTACAATGCAAAACAACGGTTGCTTATAGTTCAAAGGTGAGGCAAATTAGAAGTCTACACGGACAGAGTGGCCAATAGGCGACCAATAAGGAAACTTTCAAATACATATTGTATTTGAAAATATAGTTCATATTAAAAAAAATTACGTAATTTCATTAAATATGACGAGATAAATAAAAAATATTTATTATTTATCCCGTATATATATTTTTTTTATACTACTAAGGTGGCAAACAAGCTTACGGCCTGCCTGATGGTAAGCAGTTACCGTAGCCTATAGACGCCTGCAGCACCGGAGGCACCACTGGCGCGTTGCCAACCCCGGAGGAACCTTATCACACCCTTTTTCATAAATATACTGCAAAGTATATTGCCAAAGTGCAAAATAAAAAATGTCAATGTATATAACAGTTAGTTTTACTTGTACTCCTCAAATTAAAATAAGTCTTTTTCATACATTGAGCGGACACATTGTTTTGTAATCATTGACAGCTACCTACTATTCCGAGTATTTAATGTGTAACAGAACTATACAATGAAGGAAAAACTTATAGCCCCTGCATTAGTAAAATATTGGTACAATTAAAAGTTTTATAAAGCCATAAAATAGATTAGAACACTATTATACATATCATTCTACTTACCATATTTGAAAAATTTGTACATTTCAAATCACAAAACATTGGAATTCATAAGCCATTATTATATTCATTATTAACATAATTATCAATCATTCATTCCATCTACATTCATTTTACATAACTACCACAGATAAAATGTAATTTCTACGATTTATACAATATTTACTGTGTCAATTGCTACAGCTACAAGCTAAATGTCTCTTGTCCGACTAAAGTCCGTGCGAGAGAGACGGCGACAATTTCTCTCTGTTTTTTGCGCGTGCGCATTGTGAGTTACTGGCGGTGTTGAGTGAACCCGACCAGTCAGCGAGAGTCGGCACTGGTCTATAGAATTTTGTCGATGTTCTATTGAACACTGGGAGGAGTTCATTCGCTTCATTTGATAGAGCCTGTAAAAAGAAAACTCCAATAAAACGCTTTTTATGATAAAACATTGACATAAATGATTAATCTACGCTATCAAAACAAAAATGAAGTCATTGAAGTAGCTCAAAGAATTGCAAAATTTAAGTGGTCAATTGGGAAAATAGGACACATTGCCAGAGGAACTCACGGCCGATGAGCCAGATCGATAAAAGAGATTTGACCAGCAAAGGACGTCAATCGGCTGATGATAATGAACTACACTAGAAAGAGGAAACACTTAAACTGTTTACTCACTTTCAAGTAAATTACTGCATCAGTTCCATACCCTTCACATGACATGAGAACTAAGTCGCCGTGGAAGTACCGAGCGTAAAGTCTCGATATCGGCAAACCATAACCGTAACCTGTGAATTTGTTTTATTATTAGTAAGTATATATATATATAAATGGTAATCATTTTTATTTAATTGATATTATTACAGAAATAAAAAAATTAATACACATCTATACGTTCGGTTCGCTTTAATCTGAACTTCTAAAGCGACGCTTTTAATAACGCGTTATTGTGTGGCGCGATTTCTAACATACTTAAAATCGACATATTGCATGTACGAAAGTAACCTCTTGATTAAATAAAAAAAATAAAGTTTACTTCATCACAAAATATCTTTTTGTACTACAATCATATATAATATGTCTTGATTTAATTAATCTTTTAACAAAATTCACTAATTTTCTGCACTGTATCTTGTTAAATTTTGTAAGTATCTAGTTCGTATAAGACATATTGAGTTCTTTTATCTTTATAATTACGAGTAACTCACCCGCTAAGGGCACAGTATGCGAATCAGACTTGGAAGGCTGCGGCGCTGTACTGTACATATACTTGAAGAGATGATCAGAAACACTACGGGGAATACCGCCACCCCTGTCTGACATCTGAAAAACAATTGAAAATAAAATTAAATTTACTTGGTATTAAAATCTTGTGACGATAAGAATTGTTAATATTTGTTGCTAGTCTAAAATAACATTTAACGTTAATTCCTCTGCAAAATATTGGATTTCATACTGGTTGCTAATAGGGTCTCCTGAACCTGTAATACTATGTTAAGACTGGTCCAAACAATGGTCTTCTAACATTTTTGGATAAGATCGATTTTTATTGCACACGGAATCCAACCAGGCCTCCTTATGTTGTAAGGAAAGCATTCCACCTATAACTTTTGACGTAGGTAAAATAATAAATTATGAAAGAATTAAAATTTATTGATTTTAATGTAAATAGTTTTAAACTTCGTAGTCGTCGAATGGGTACTTAGTGTATGTTTGAAGGTAATTGTAGCTAATTAAATTATTGGACTAATAATATGTACGTTCGTTTCTCCCGTAATGAACAACGCAATAGTGATGCATAAACATCCTCATTAACATTACGTTAGTATGAGCAGGGCGTTATCATTTAGGATCATGTGAACATCCTGCCCGCCTCGTCACATACATTATTAAAACGTACACAATACATTAAATTGTTTATGTCAATGATACAGGTGCAAAGTAAAATTGATATCAAAGTTATGAAACCCATTAACAAAACGATCACACTCCTTAACACGTAAGTCACATTTCCTGCAAAATCACAGATCAATATGACTTAACGTCATATATTTATAGCACGACTTTGTTCATTTTTATAAAGGTATATAACTATACATTGTCCTAGTTATTTAGCACACTGTAGCGAAGTTAATGATGTACAATGTTTAACTTTTTTCGTATATATTTGTATATTACTGAACTTAGTATTTCCTAGTAGTAGTGTTAAAATTCAGTTAAAAATTGTCACTTTATGGTCTCAAGCAGTTTTTTTTATTCGACGGAGCGACGAAACAAACATGACCTTCGCCTAACGTAAAACATATATAAAATAGCTAGTAAGAATGATGTATACTGCATTACTTTGTTTGTCGTCTTGATGTTTAGTATTGACTTTCGTTAACCATGTAATTTTACTAGTTACAATATCTTTCGGACTGGAACACAGTAATACCTCTCATTAACTCAAAAAATGTTTACATAAATTTTTTGTATTTTAGTATAAATGATCGTTATAATTTGTTCGTGTATAATTTACAATTACAGATTAGAAATTCGTGTGTTCAAACTGAAGACTCCATGAAGTATATATCAATAGTTTGACATGTCTTCCAATATACTAGTTGCGATTTCTCAGTTATTTAAACATTGACAAGGAAGTTTTTCGCGAAGTAAATCATTGCTTTGTATAATAGAAGCTTCATCATAGTACAATAGGAAATACTCGATAAGTTATTATATATGATGTTGATCTTTAAATTATTAATTCGTGTAACGTACCAGTCGCAATCTATAAGAAAGCGGTTTTATTCGCAATCATCGCTGCCAATCCTTTTCAGGATAACCAAGCCAATACTTAACGACCATATAATACGATTTTTTTATTCGATCTACAGATTTTTAATTGTTACAATTTTATAAGAGTATTTCATCAGCATTGTTCAACATAGTAATCTGAGATATATAGGAACATGAAATCATATCAAGGACGTTGCTTCATAGATCTTAAATGATACCAGTTAGGTCTTGTCGCGATCGGAGCGCGATAAAGAGATATGGAAAATGATCGATGATAAGGTCTATTGATGTTGCTGACGCATTAATTTATTGTTTAGTGTTTTAAGTTAAAGAAAAAAAAAATAAAATCAATTTACCTTTCAAAATTGTATCATAATAGTTCTTATTTAATTTTTATTAAACATGGCGCTGTACTTAATAAATAATAAATCGATACTTCATCACTAGCAGCTGATGCTTATTATGCTTCATAATAAAAGAAAATGTAGTGGTTACTTATCTATATAATGAATGCATTAAAACCTACTGTTTATTGTTTGGTGACAAGGTATAATATTGTTCTTCCTTTTTATTGTTGTTTTTCGTTTTGTATAATTTAAGAATAAATGAGAGGTGGAGAAACATATTACTGATGTAGATCTCTATTGCAATATGTACAAGGTGTATTATTAAACAAGTAATGGCAACAAATGTAATGAAGTTTACATTTATCAAATTTCTCACCTTAACTGAGATGTCTTCCCTTCCGGTCACCAAGTTGACTTGGATCGGTGGTGGCGCACTCTCGTGGCTTTCCATCACGGCTCGCATGGCATTTTTGAATAGCTCGAATAACATATGATAGAGATGTGACGGCACGTAGATTATTGGCATTGGGCGATCGCTTACAACTAAAAAAGTCATTAATTAGTATAAAGATAATTTCAACAAATCCAAGTTCTTTTTATAAACATCGTATATCGAAAAGGCGAGTGTATAGCTTTGTTATTATCATAAGTTTGCTCTCGTAGTGAATACCAATACCTTACATACACTGTCTTCACTTCAAAAATATTATCCTTCTGTTGCCGTTAGAGACATTTACCGTGTCTGGCTCACTGCCACTTCAGTTTTGTAATTTAGAATTAAATCGGCAACATTGTTTTTCGTAAAAAAGGTTTTTTGTTTTCCAACAATTTTAACACCAGGCATACAATATCGGCTAATCCGTTTAGAAGCTATGAATATAAGAACTCTATGGGTTGGCTGGTACAAATTATTAAAAGAGCTTTATCCCTGTATCTCATTTTCTATTATCATTTATGTTTTAAGACTTAATATATTTACATACCACCGTCCTGAAGCAATTCAAGTTCAGGCGAGGCCAGATAATAACGGTCACATAGGAACCGTGCGTTCTCGTACGCGTCTCGTACAACCGCGGCAACGTCGCACGCCGGATCTATGGAGCCGATGTGGCGACCGCCGCAACCCATGCCGTTCACAGATGCCTGTTTACCGCCCAACTGCTCCCCGAATAACAGCGCTGAAACAAACAAATTGTTTAGTTGATGAAGTTGTTGCTTTCGACCACTATTATGGCCGCGAAAGCTTCATCGGACCGTGAGCTCTGAAAAAAGATATATAATATAAGGGAGCGGAGAGAGCCGAGGGAATAGGATTTGGGGAGGGAGGTAGAGGTGGGCAAAGATATAGGTGGAGAGAGAAAGGGAGGGTTATAATACAATAGATACTTATATATGTAAACTGTACCTTAACCTAATTCCGTACTCGGAGTACGAAAAACGAGTCGCGGTGGCGCGGGCTACGCGGTCGTCGGAAGGGTCATTAGGTTACCGATGATAGTTAATTAACTACGAATATATAGTATATCGCCCACGAAGCCTGCCAAGTACGAGAGTTAAAAATAAAGAAAGATATTTTTAAAGAAATTGTAAAGAATTGAAAACTACTTCTTTATAATATTTAGAGGTAATAATAGTTTTATATGTTTATTTACAATCAGTACACTGGTCCCAATGTAGAGGTCATAGCCCACTCTCACATGTTGAGAACCGTGACCCGTATTACATATTGTTGCTTAAGTGATGTTGGCGGATTTCGCTAGTCCTTGAAAACCATTGTTCTTCGGACATGACAGTTTTTATGTTTACCTTCATCGAAAAGTCAAGCTTTGTGAGGATCGGACCCCCGCACCCTCCACTATTACCTGTTACTTGTATCAATACCTTTTTATTTTTGTTAGGTGGTCATAAGAGTTTACTAAATAAGTCAATATGATTAACAACATTTGTTGTTTCTCTCGAGGTTTTAGTCGTTAAATCACACTAACCCTATTTTAGAATCGCAGGAAGTTTCTAGTCGAGTTATCCGCGGCATTTGTAATGAGTGCAAAAATAACTACAGAGTATAAATTATGCATAAAGGACGTGATACGAAGGAAGTAAAACCGTAGGAGGAAGTACTTATAAACATAATTGTTTTGTACTTGGTGTCCTGTCACGTGAGAAAGAACCTTACTGTATAAATTAGTAATAAAGAATACCATATGCTTTCTATATTTACGTAAATAACTTTGATTAAGGATTTACTTTACTGATATATGTAAATAAATCTACTAATTTAGTACGTAGTCGAAATAGAATGTAAGAATTGAATTTTGATTACAAAAACATTCTAAAATATTTTAGCATCTACTTTTGAGAAAAATGAGAATTTTAATGATAACTATATCTTTTTGGATTAAAGCATTATACAACGTATAACAGGGCCTGTAGTTTGCTAAATTATCGATTACCTATAATATATTGTGGGTATGAGATGGCAGCCAAGGTATTGGGTATTATATTCCTTTATTTGACCTTGAAAGAATTGAACACGGCTTAGCAGACGAAGGCAAGGGCAATGTGAAGGGCATGTGTGGATTCATCGCCATTTTTGTAACAGCCAGTAAATACATGATAGTGGTTCTTATTTTTCGGTATGCCTATAAATTTAATGTAAATAATAAATACATAATAACAGAAGAGTGTTAAAATATAAACCCTTTTTTACTATAGTCAATAGAAGCCCATATTTCCATGAAGGAAAAAAATAATTAGCATTACATCACTAAGGTAATTTACTTCTGTTACTTCAAGTATGAATTAAATAATAAAACATGAAAAAATTTATTTTTTTGTAGAATTGATAATAATTACTTACTGTGTTGATTAATCAACATCCGTATTGATATACGGCTCATGTAAAATCGATCCAGGAAATACTGAATCGAGTTCTCCGTACCGGGGTCCACTTCGTGTGATTCCTTTAGTTCCAAGACGCCCTGTGCCATCGTTTGTACCACATCGGCGTGACGGTTGCGTATATGCACTAGCCTTTCGCAGAACCTATCAGAAATTCATACAATAGTCAAAAAATACTGTAATATAAAAAAGCGAGCAGAGATAAAAAAAAAAATTAAGATAATGACGGTTAATTAGAGGGAACACGACTAAATTAAAAAAAAAATAACAGGTAAAGACACAAATTCTTTTATCTCACTTATAGTCTCTATTACCTGATTGTATCTGAATAAAGGAGACAGATGCGCGAACTTGCTTCGTATGGGCAAAGTTAGCATTGTCGAAAGTGACAAAAGGCAAAAAAAATCTCACTGCGAATTGAACTCATGACCTTCATATCCAAAACATGAAAATTATCCCTTAATTTCGATATATTTTAATCTTATAAGGTAATAGAGACCTGGATAAAAAGACTTGTTTATGATAATTTATCATAATATTAAACAAAGAAACATCATCGGAACATAAAGAATAATAAATATATGATTATATAAATTTATGTAATAAATATTCGTCTACTCACTGGCTTAAAATTGGTGGTTCCGGTTCCATTTTTTCGAATTCGATGATTTCACCGAATGATCTTTCATACCACTGGTTTACCATGCCCACTGACGGCATCTGGAGTAGATTCTCCGGCAGTAAGGCGATTTCTTTCATAATATTTGCTAACCTGAACAGAAATTATGTATATTATTGATTATATCACATAAAAATAAATCGCTTATTATGAGAGCAAACGGTTCAAAAATATTTGCGGGGTTAACCTTGACACAGTTTCTAATTTACTGAGTCAAACTATTTACGTTTGTATTTCTGTAAATTTTATCCTTCTAAGAACACTAAAGACAATACGTAAACCAAAAATTAAATTTTAGTAAAATCTGTTTGCGTCAGGAGCAAACTATGATGAATTATGTAACGCTTCATGCTGAGCATTAGCAAATTAATACTTATTGATGAGTTTGTGTGATTTTTAATTTGTTTATGTCAATAATTTTCAGGAACACACTAATCGTCATTACTAAAGATTTATTGCAATTTGAAAGCCAAATGAACGTTTCGAGTGACAGAATCAGATGACTAACGAAGCACAACTATAGATGAAACAGAAATTTTGAAACAAAATTAAGGACCCAGAGTTGTAACCCTTTCGTTTTATAACCAAAAAAGATAATTACTAATTTCCTTATCGCTGTTAATTAATTACAAGTTTCTGAATTCATAAAAAAGTTAATTACGGCAGTGATGAAGTTGTTTTAGTTTATTATTTGTATAATAAATGGACATCGTCTAGGTAGGTACCACCGCAGCTCCAGCTCGTATTGCAGCCGACAAACAGTACTGTGCAAACATTACTGTTTTCTGGTTTGGAAAAAATTGTAAGCTAGTGAAATTATTGGGGTAACGAGCCTTACCTAAGGAACGCAATGTGGTGCTGTGCGCTTTTGCATATTAACTAGCGCCACGTTGTTATCGGCAAACGTGTCACTTATCACCAGAAGAACGCCTTGCTCCTCTCATTGTCTTGACGAATAATAAAAAAATAATAATCATAAGAATAATAAAAATAAAAAGGTTACGTATTATTGATTTGAATTAAAACGTTCTCGTTATTTCTACTGTATTAATGATTAATTAAATAATTAAAACGAAAATATCTGGTTGCGGTAACAGATAACTCATAGTTAAAATGTAATGAGTTATTTAAAAGGCATATTGATTGTATTACATAAGCAAAAGTTTTCATTGTATCACAAAAAATTGTCATTATTCGTCTTCTTCTTCTTGTGTTATTATTAATAAATAAAAAAATCATAAAATTGTTTAATTGAAGCGTTATTTTGTTTGACACATGATTTGATATTTTTAATGAGAAAATGTATTCATAAATTGATACAAAAAATAGAAATGATATTAAATGTTTATTCATTGTGATTTCTTAGTAAATAAGAAACGGTTTCGATGAACTGAGATACCGATGACCCTTGATCATTGTCATCGATAAACATCTGACGTACAGCAACCTGTGTTAACCGAGGACGCAATGAAACGTTTGCGATAATTCAAAGGCCATGACGGCGACGTGACGGGTCGTTAAACTTTAGAGGACATCGTATTGCCCTGTCATTAAATTTATTTTAAACAAACGATTGTAAATGGTTTTTCATTTAAATAATCTTACATCAGTAATCCACGGTACAGAAATATCGAAAACGGATGAAAGAGAAATTCATCTCCATCGAGACACTACTGGCAGGTCTCTGTTACCAGAGACGATCTAGAGAGGTACCACCGTAGCTCCAGTTGCAGCCGACAAACACTGCTCTGAAAGTATTTTCCCGTTTGAAGTGTTGTAAGTTATTGAAATTACTACGGTAACGAGACCCAACACCTTATTTTTCAAGACGTCGAGCGCAATGTATCACTTACCATGAGTTGAATACACCTTGCTCGTTTTGTCATACCGTAGAATATAAAAATGCCATCATAATAACGTACAAAAAATACTATTAAGAAAAAAATATAGATAAAAGCGGAAAAACACTATACAGGGGCAGAATCAATCTTAATCTTCTAAAGAAGATAAGTAATACTTTTATCAAAAAAACAACATTCATTGTTATATAAAGTATTATGAAACGTTACTTTAATTTATTAAATATTTTGCAATTAATATTTATTTAAACCAAAATCCGGTGAAGGAAAACACCATAAGGAAAACGAAATGTTACAAGAACAACTGCTGTCTTAGATATGCGGCATTCCGTAGTTAGGCAATGAGGTCGCCCTGAACCCTATCAGTAGAAACATTAAGTGGGTCATTTATTTAAACAAATTTTAATCCGTATAGTTATAACAGATCTTTATACGTACACAAAAATAATTAACTTGTTCATGCGGTAAGTACAAGATCGATTCGCAAGTTGATAAACTTTGAGACAAGATCATAAGATTATCATATACATTGACCCCGATACGTAATCAACAAAAGACAATAGGTCTATTTGGTTTGTTTTCATTTATACATGTATCCCGTTAACTACTTATCAAAGACGAGTACGTCGCAACTAACGACTAAAAAAGTGGGCTGAACCGTCGAAACCTGTTTGCGCACGTAAAGTGAAAATCAGAATTGTACAGTCATTTGCAAACTTGATGAGAACATGTTGGTTATCACGGTATTTCGCCGAATTTAATTTTGTAGATGCCAAACGAACCTGTTGTGTTGTGACTCAAAAAAAATACTTCAAAATGTCAAAAAGATTTTTTTTTTATTATTCGACGTGAGGAGCAATACGTTTACCTATTTGCAAGTGTCACGTTTGCCAATAACTAGGTGGCGTTGGATTTTTTTAAGGTTTATAGCTTCGCGATTTGATACATGGCTTAAACCAAGTGATATTAATTAATGCCAATGGCATTAAGTCTGCCCTTTACACTAGGTGTAATAAATAAATAAATAAATATTAGTTGGTGTTATACTAACTACACATACATTGAAAGATTAATTGGTGCAGGCCGGATTCGAACCCGGTGCCTTTGTAGTGGAAGATCGGCGTCCAAACCAGGCTATTACGATTTACATGGCGCTGGTTTTTTTTCTTTTTGAAATTTACAATTTTAGTTAGAGATTTTATGTTTATTGGAGCAGTATTAATTATTCTTCTGTATACTTCGTTCAGCTCTACACACATGGCCCTAGTTAAGATGGTATACAAAGCACCACATTGCGCTCGTCGCTTTGAGACATTAGGTGTTGTCTCGTTACCCCAGTAAATTCACTAGGTTGTTAGCACGCTCTTCAAACAGGAATACAATAATGTTTATATACTGCTGTTATTCGGCTACTATAAGAGCTGCGGTGGTACCTACCTAAACGGTCTCCAGCAATAGAGACCTACTAGTAGAGACAAATACGGGTTCTTTCCTGAGACATATTGTGATGCCATTAGTCCAGATCAATGTGTAAATTTATAAATTATTATATGAATGTAATCTTTGCCTTTAGCCACGTTTGTCTGGCTGAAAGCGCTTTACAACGCCAAATAATTACAATGATCTCACTAGAACTCGACACAACCGAACTGTGGCAGACAATGCATGCATATGTCACAATAACATAAGTACTTGCAACATTATTAACTGTTTTTACTACAAAATAACTATAACTGTGCAGGACAGAACAAAAGACAGGTCTACGAAAATGCGTAAAACCCCCACTAGTTCTAACACCCACGCCGACGA